>CM029124.1:24077979-24367979 GCA_016859345.1 Istiophorus platypterus
CTCATCCTTCATATGCTCATTTATCATTAAAATTAAATAATAAATCATTTAAATCTGTTTTTAAAGTAGAGTCTGGTTGGATTATCTCAGTTACCTCTTCTTCTTCTTTTTCTTTCGGCTTTTCCCTTTAGGGGTCGCCACAGCGAATCAGTGTCCTCCATCTAACCCTGTCTTCTGCGTCCTCTTCACTCACACCAACTACCTTCATGTCTACTTTCACTACATCCATAAACCTCCTCTTTGGTCTTCCTCTAGACCTCCTGCCTGGCAGTTCAAAACTCAGTATCCTTCTACCAATATATTCACTATCTCTTCTCAGGACATGTCCAAACCATCTCAGTCTGGCCTCTCTGACTTTATCTCCAAAACCTCTAACATGTGCTGTCCCTCTGATGTACTCATTCCTGATCCTATCCATCCTGGTCACTCCCAGAGAGAACCTCAACATCTTCATCTCTGCTACCTCCAGCTCTGCCTCCTGTCTTTTCCTCAGTGGCACTGTCTCTAGACCAAACAGCATCGCTGGTCTCACCACAGTTTTGTACACCTTTCCTTTCATTTTAGCTGAAACTCTTCTATCACACATCACACCTGACACTTTTCTCCACCCGTTCCAGCCTGCCTGCACACGCTTCTTCACCTCTTTTCCACACTCTCCATTGCCCTGGACTGTTGACCCTAAGTACTTAAAATCCTCCACCTTCTTTATCTCTGTAACCTCACTCTTCCACTTGGGTCCCTCTCGTTCACACACATGTACTCTGTCTTGCTGCGGCTAACCTTCATTCCTCTCCTTTCCAGGGCAAATCTCCACCTCTCAAGCTTCTCCTCCACCTGTTCCCTGCTCTCACTACATATCACAATGTCATCTGCAAACATCATAGTCCATGGAGATTCCTGTCTAACCTCGTCTGTCAGTCTGTCCATCACCATAGCAAACAAGAAGGGGCTTAGAGCTGATCCCTGATGCAGTCCCACCTCCACCTTGAACTCCTCTGTCACACCTACAGCACACCTAACCACTGTCTTACAGTCCACATACATGTCCTGCACCACTCTAACATACTTCTCTGTCACTCCAGACTTCCTCAAACATTACCACAGTTCCTCTCTGGGCACCCTGTCATACGCTTTCTCCAGATCTACAAAGACACAATGCAGCTCCCTCTGACCTTCCCTGTACTTCTCTATCAACATCCTCAAAGCAAATACTGCATCTGTGGTACTCTTTTTGGCATGAAGCCATACTGCTGCTCACAAATGCTCACTTTTGCCCTTAGTCTAGCTTCAACTACTCTTTCCCATAGCTTCATTGTATGGCTCATCAGCTTTATTCCTCTGTAGTTGCCACAGTTCTGCACATCTCCCTTGTTCTTAAAAATGGGCACCAGCACACTTCTCCTCCATTCCTCAGGCATCTTCTCACTATCTAAGATCCTGTTAAACAACCCAGTCAGAAACTCTACTGCCGCCTCTCCTAGACACTTCCATACCTCCACAGGTATATCATCAGGACCAAGTGCCTTTCCACTCTTCATCCTCTTCAGTGCCTTCCTCACTTCATCTTTACTAATCTTTGCTATTTCCTGATCCACAACAGCCACATCTTCTACTCTTCGTTCTCTCTCATTTTCCTCATTCATCAACTCTTCAAAGTACTCTTTCCATCTTCCCATCACACTGCTGGCACCTGTCAATACATTTCCATCTCTATCCTTAATCACCCTAACCTGCTGCACGTCCTTCCCATCTCTGTCTCTCTGCCTTGCCAATCTGTACAGATCAGTCTCTCCCTCCTTACTGTCCAACCTAACATACAAGTCATCATAAGCCCCTTGTTTGGCCTTTGCCACCTCTACTTTCACCTTACGCTGCATCTCCCTGTACTCCTGTCTACTCTCTTCAGTCCTCTCAGTGTCCCACTTCTTCTTAGCTAATCTCTTTTTCTGTATACACTCCTGCACCTCCTCATTCCACCACCAAGTGTCTTTATCTACTTTCCTTCCAGATGACACACCAAGTACTCTCCTTCCTGTCTCCCTGATCACATTAGCTGTAGTTCTCCAGTCATCTGGAAGCACCTCCTGACCTCCCAGAGCCTGCTTCAACTCCTTCCTAAAAGTCATGCAACACTCTTCCTTTTTTAGCTTCCACCATTTCGTCCTCTGCTCTGCCTTTGTCCTCTTCGTCTTCCTCACCACCAAGGTCATCCTACACACCAGCATTCTATGCTGTCTGGCTACACTCTCACCAACCACTACTTTGCAGTCACTGATCTCCTTCAGATTACACCGTCTACACAAGATGTAGTCTATCTGTGTGCTCCTACCTCCACTCTTATACGTCACCCTGTGCTCCTGCCTCTTCTGGAAGAAAGTATTCACTACAGCCATTTCACTATTCACCATCTGTCCTTCTGCTTTCCTCTCCTGGATACCGAATCTGCCCATCGCTTCCTCATCGCCTCTGTTTCCTGCACCAACATGTCCATTGAAGTCTGCACCAATGACAACTCTCTCATCTCTAGGGATGCTCTGTATGGCTTCATCAAGGTCCGACCAGAATTTCTCCTTCTCCTCCAGCTCACAGCCTACCTGTGGAGCATACCCACTAACCACATTGAACATTACACCTTCGATTTCTAGCTTCAGACTCATCACTCTATCCGACACTCTTTTTACCTCCAGGACATTCCTAACAAGCTCCTCCTTCAAGATAACTCCTACTCCGTTTCTCTTCCTATCTACACCATGGTAGAACAACTTGAACCCTGCTCCCAAACTTCTAGCCTTGCTGCCTTTCCACCTGGTCTCCTGGACACACAGTATGACTACCTTCCTCCTCTGCATCATGTCAACTAACTCTCTACCCTTTCCTGTCATGGTTCCAACATTCAAAGTCCCTACTCTCAGTCCTAGCCTCTTGGCATTCCTCTTCTCTCTCTTCCTACGAACACACCTTCCTCCTCTCCTTCTTCTACCAACAGTAGTCCAATTTCCACAGGCACCCTGTAGGTGAACAGCACCGATGGCGGTCGTTGTTAACCCGGGCCTTGACCGATCCGGTATGGGATTCATAGATCTGACTTGCATGTTTGATTTGGCAAAAGTTTTACGTCGGATGCCCTTCCTGACACAACCCTCTGTATTTATCCGGGCTTGGGACCGGCACAATAAGACACTGGCTTGTGTCCCCTTGCAGCTACATTACCATTATACAGTTACCATTAATATGTATTTGCATGTTTAAATAAACTGTAACACTTAAAATTTATTTGTACTCATGTTGTATGTGAGGCCTCTTTCAATAGTATCACATTCCTACTTGTATTCACTGAAGACAGTCGTGTACTTTGTGCTAAGTATAATTTAATGCATAACTTATTTTTTGAGTTTTATTCAGAGTACTTTTTTTCATTGTGGTACTTTTAATTCAGCAATGTGATGACTTTTCCCCAAAGATATGATGGTAAATTAGTTCCCGGTTTGTAGATTTAATGTGGAGCAGAGGTCTAAGGTTTTATTTGTTTCCAGCTCCAGATGGAGGAATGAACCCTAGTTTTCCCCAGAGCTCTCTCTTTACTCCCCAAGCCCAGAGTCAGAAGAGGAACACTAGGCTCCTGTGGCACCAGAAATTCCAACCAAGATCATCCTAAGAACGGTCGGCTCCTTCAGTCAACTTCAGACACCCAGTGAGCCTTTGGAAGCATGCCTCCCTTGAACAACTGAATCATCCAGTGAGCTGCCGCTGTTTGCGGCCCTGAGCTGAAGTGGATGAAGAACTTAAGAACATGAAGCTTTTGATAGAGAGGAGCAAACAACTTGGCAGCAGGGGTAGCAAGAGAGCTGCTCAGGATGAAGGCAAGTCTCCAGTTAAGTGCCTCTTCAACCTGAGCTTGATTTCAGGTTGCTTTATTGATTTTAATTAATATTAATGTTGCATTTCTTTGAAACACTTTGAACTGAATTTATTTGAATCACTTTAAATCTATTTGAACTGAATCAATTTGGATTTATTTGAATACATTTTCGATTGATTTGAACTGAGTTAGTTTGTGGTGAATTACTTTGAATCAATTTAAATTCAGTCGATTTAAAATAATTGATTTGAATTAAACTGGATTAGATTGAATTGCATTAAAGGAACATGCAATGGTTAGAATCATTTTCTTGTTTCTGGACACATGTTTTGGCCTCCCAGTGAAGCTCTTCTGTGAAAGAGAAAGAAAAGGATGGTGGCACCATGTCAAGGAGGTTCATATGTCTGGCAGCACCCACACCAGACCAACAGGAGTCTGCAGTGACAAGGACCTCAGAGCAGGGGTCAGCCATAGATTAAAAAAAAAGGAGAGGAAATTGTTTTGGTGGTACAAGCTGTGATAGTAGTATGAACAACAGGGTGACTTGGAAAGACTGATATAGTAACAGGTATAGTTACATTAGATAAGAAGTGTTACGGTAGGGAAAATAAAGTATTTGAAAGAGAAGAGAAGAAAAGGAAAAAAAAACAGAAAAAATGATTAAGAAAGAGAAGGGAGGAGAAGAAAGGAGAAAGATAAGATGGAACTTACAGCAAAGAGGAGAGGAGAGGAGTGGGGAAGGCATTATGATGTATGAACTCACTCATGTGAAAGATAAATATCCTATTATGTATATCATTTATGTTATAACCATATTTTGTGAAGCTTTGGGTTTTATTCCCTTTTGTCTGCCATTAACTTTTACAAAGAGGAGAAATGATTTAAGAAGAAAAGACACATGAAGAGATGAGGAAAAAGGACATTAAATAGAGAAGCGAGTAGAAAAATTCAATTAGAAAAGAAGGAGGGGAGAGGAGGTGGGAGGGCATTATGAAGTGTGAGCCCGCTGATGTAAAAGGCAAATAACCACTAATACTACTGTCAGAAATTATTAAGTGATTGAGACGCCGTATAGTAGTTTTCCAACCACTGTTGTGGGTTGGATGTTAGGCTTGGGCCCCTCTGCCACACAGCTTCATTCTCTCACTTAGAATTCAAAACTTAGTATAAGAAAAAAACAAAATCTAATGGAAATGTCTGATTTAAAATATGAAATACAATCATATTTATACCTCTTTGCTTGTCCTTGGCCTTTTGGGGGGGGCACAATCTGATTCCTCTTTCTATTTTTTTTTTAAACATTTGGCTTGGCCTTGTATTCATTTTATCAGTTTTATGTGCAATGTGTCAGAAACAATGACGTAATTTTCATTGTATTAAGTAAAAAATCTTTCATGATGAACATTTTCATGATGAAAATGTTTACTTTAGCTCTGTCATCTATCAATTATCAGTGATTCATTGTATTTTATTAAACTTAGAAATAGAAAAACTGAAATGAAGAAGTATGAAAACAAAAATGGAGAGGTACAAATGAGCAATCAGGCTGTCCTGTCTGCTGTGTCCTTACTGTGAAACACTGTATCCAAGGTTACAGTCGGTACGTTCTGTACTTCAGATAAGAGCTGGGTCCCTCCTTAAAACCTGTCTCTCTCCTTAACTTCTCCATTAAATTAGGCACTTTGTGATTATTATATGTTGAGTAACATTAAAATAAAAAAGAAAAATTGAATCTGATAAATATTCCCACACACACTTCCCCAATTATCATCAAAATATACCTACCAAACAAAATGATTTGAATTGTGTGCAAAAAAAGATGAATTCAGTAAGTAGGAAACTATGTCTGGAAAGCAGCGTGAGGGCAGCTTTACCTCAATCAAAGCATGTATATAACTTGAGACTGGTCCGAAATACATTTGACCGCTTCTGTTTTGCTTGAACTGCCCCTTCATCAATTACAAGTGAAGCAGGTTCCTACAAAGATTTTTGGTTTGATCAAGAAGTGCAAACAAATTGTTTTAAATGCAGTGGTTACAACAACAAACATCTCAGTTTGGTCTCTATGGTTTCTGTTTTCTCACATGGTTTTACTTTTGCAATTGATTTGATATGTTAGAAAATCAAAGGGCATTGTATTTTCATATTATTATACTATTATTTTGAGTATAGAGCAAATTTTTGACAATGCACAAAAGGTGCAAATGATTTCCTGTGCCACCTGTTTACAAATTTGAGCTTCAGTTAAATGATTGCACAAAGTGAAGAAAATCTTGTGACCCTTAATAAAACCAATGGATTTCAATTACTTTATTGATTTTAATAATTGGATAAACATTGAAAACATACAGACACACAGACGCATACACAATCTATCTTCTTATGTAATGTTGAAGGCTGCATTATAATCACTATTACGTTGAGACATTATCATATCTCACAAATGTGAATATGCCACAACACAGTCTCAAAAGTAGTTGTGTCCCCTGACAGGTTTCTATTAAAATCAATTTATGGTTCAAATAATAAAAGAAGTCAAATTCATAAAGTATGTCAATGTGTTGGATTACAACACTATACAATTATATTCATTAGGCTTTGTATTGTATGATATGCACTGGTCCAAATGCATGCAGAGTAATACTGTTAAGTGATAAGTTTCTCTACCCTAGCTTCTAAAAATGGGAAAATCTGCCCAGCACATTACTTCTGTGAAATCCATCTGTTTTTCCCAATATTTCTACAGTAAGAGAGCAGTTTAAAAGACATATATTAAATCTGTATTGGCATATTGTAGATGTCATCTTTCTGCCAGTTGACATTTCAAATCTATCATAAAAAGAAAGATGCCAGTTCATAACAGAATACAAAATATCTCCAGAAACCATGTTTCAGGCAAGCGGTGGTATTGCCCTAAATTTTCCTTCTGTCATCAGATGACGGTGACGGAGATGAAGTCCACAGGTAATAATGGCTGCGGGACTGCAGGCTTTCACAGCACCATTGTTAAAACAGAAAAAAGAAAGACACAAATACTACTCAATACTTTTGGCTCATCTTTGAATGTAACATCAAAAAATGTGGGAGCATTCATCAGGTTTGTTGAGACAAGTCTGTGTGGGGGTGGAGAATGTTGGCTCAGTTTCACTCACAGCAGGACCAGGTCTCGCGGTGCTCAAAGTCTCATGTCTTAGAGTCCTTTTTATTAATTAATCATTCAACATGCTCTAGTAAAAGCCACAATACAGGAAAAATATATTAACTTCAAACCCCAAATATAATATATATTGATGAAATGGTATCAATAAGAAGCATGTGCTGTGTCCTGGTTAACTTTAAGGTTTTCACCGTCAGGTTTTGTATAATCTCAGAGAAAGCTCTAATCCATCAACCTCAACAAACTGAGACCCACAAGAGATTATAGGAACTAGATGCTTCTAATGAATATGCAAAACATCCCCTTCCAAGCAGCACTGGCCAGAATGCAAGCACTATAGAGAAATGTGCTTAAACTTTAACTTTGGTTAAAAGTGAGTGGGTTTTTTTTCCCATATGATGCACATAGTAAATACCTTTGACAAGTAGATTTAAGCTGTACATTACGTGCAGTGGGATATACAACTGCTCATATTTTAAGTAACATAAAATCATCATTCAGTTTACTCTTTAAAGAACAGGATCACATGTTGTAGCCTGTCAAAGTCATCCACAAAGGCTTGGAACTCAAAGCCTTTCGAGAAGCTACTGTTGTTACTAAACAACAGTGTCTTTGGCCAGTAAAATCAAATAATTTTTTTTAATTTTATGGTAAATGAACTGCACTTATATGCCACTTTAGCTGTTTCTATTCAAATCTCATCCACAACTCCAAGCGCTTTACACCACAAGCCACTGTCACCCCATCACACATTCACTCATACAGTGCTTTTTTCTATAGATACACACACTCACTCAAAATACATTATCTCAAGGTACTTTACACTGTAAGGTTAAGACCTTACAATAGTGAGAAACTCAACATTACCTACCATAAGAAAATGCTTGGTGACAGTAGAAAGGAAAACCCCCTTTTAACAGAAAGAAACATTAATAAAATATACACATGTGCAAGTGTGGGTACTCCTGGTCAAAATTCCTGAACATGACATGATTTCCAAAAAGCATATACAGTTTCTAAATAAGAAAAAAGAAATAGGGCCTGAAACAAATGTTTTTCCACCTGCATGGTCAGTAGTTAATAACATCCCCTTTGGCTACATATCACAGCTTATAAATGGAGCTTTTTTAGCAGCTAAGAGTCTTTCAGTTGTTCATTTGGGGGATTTTCATCCAGTCCTCTTTGCAAAAGTCTTCTCGTCCTGTGAGATTCTACGGCCATCTTGCCTGCACTGCTCTTTCTAGGTCTATCCACAGATTTTTAAGGATGTTTAGGTTGGGTGAGTGTGGAGGTCATGGCAAAACCTTCAGCTTGTGCTTCTTGAGGTAGACCATGGTGGATTTTGAGGTGTGTTTAGGATCATTATCCTGTTGTAGAAGCCTCCTCTTTTCATCCTCAGCTTTTTTTACAGATGGTGTGATGTTTGCTCCCAGAATTTTCTGGTATTTAATTGAATCCATTCTTCCGTCTACCAGTGAAATGTTCCCTGTGCCACTGGCTGCTACTCAAGCCAAAAGCAGGATCCATCCAGCCCTGTGTTTAAAAGTTGGAGAGGTGTTCTTTTCATGTAATTCTGCACCTGCACATAAATTTGCTCATTGCAGCCAAAAAGCTCTATTTTAACTTCATCAGTCCACAGGATTTGTTTCCAAAATGCATCAGGCTTTTTTAGATTTTCTTTTGCAAACTTCTGATGCTAAATTTTGTTGTGAGGACAAAGGGCAGTTTTCCTCTCATGACTCTACCACGAGGACTAATTTGCTCAGGAGTCACTGCCCAGTAGAACAGTGCACCACCACTCATGAGTCTGATAAATCTTCCTGAAGGTCTTTTCTAGTCATGTAGGGGTATTGATTTGCCTTCCTAGTGATCCTATAAGAAGTCAGAGAATTTTCTTGGTCCTCCAGGCCTCAACTTGACCTCTGCCATTCCTGTTAACTGCCATTTTGTAATTACATAATGAACTGCAATTATTTTAATTTTCAGAGAGCTAGGCAGCTGCTTAGTGGAGCCCACAGCTGCTGACTGTTGGGACAAGATTTTGGGAGATAGAGTATTTATAAAGCTTTGAAATCTCCATCACAATGTAATTAAAGTCTGAGACATTGGTAAACTTATTTTCCACGGTGTCTTGATAAAGTCAACATGTGTACATTTTCACAGTATTAATCCCATCTGATGATACTTACCAATCAGTTATTTTCAAGCTTTTCTTTTTGACTGAAATGCTGCAGGAAAGTAACTAGAATAAATTAGTGAATAACAGCTTTTTTTTTCATTCATTAACTCAGAGTAGTGAAACTGACATGACTCTGCTCTTCTACTAATGACTTAGTGCTGTGGAAATTTATATGCAAAAAATATGCAAATTTACTTCATCTTAACAAAATAAGCTTTATTTAAAACAAGCTATAATTAGACACAGACTTTGATTTCCTGTTCCCCATTTTATAAGTATTTTTTATTGTATTTCAGTACCACATTGATTATGCTTCTGTTTGATGTTACATCAAACTCATTATAAAAAACAAATTAAAATCACATTGAAAAACTTAATATCTATATCTGTATCAGTGTATCTGTTTGTGAATCATTATAGACATTTACCTACATTCAGAATTGAATTCCACACGTCAGAAATGTGAGCCAGTCTGACAAAAATAAATCATGTGAAAATGTCAAAGGTTTTGATTTCAAGCAAACACCACCAATAGCTTTCAGTCAGTTTGTCTGCTACGGTGCTAAGAATTTAATTAGGGATAAATAGATATTTTGCTCAATATGCTTGTAGGAAATATATGTGGTCTACAGATTCCTAGCCAACATCCACCAGATAATGTCTTAAAAATGATACTGAGTACAATGATGCACTATTCTGGTTAGAGTGCAGGTGATAACTTTAAGATCCACATTGTGGTAAGAGTGAAGCAAATGTCTGTTGAGGCTTGAAACTAAATCCACTTCACAGTTGATCTTAGATCAACAATATTCCACACACTGTTGATGTTCATGGATCCATTCAAAGTTTCATGTGACTTTATATGCAGAAAAACTCATCTTGATGATTAAAGTCATTTGAAGATCAACTTAAATGATTTGAATCCAACAGACCTTACAGGAACTAAAAGTAGATAGAAAGAAAAAACTTTGTAGACCAAAGGTTTGTTGACATCTTGAAAAGATCTGGAGCTGCAGAGAGAGAGAGTTCTACCTGTGGATGTCAGCCGTTTTTGGACACTGGACACTTCACTAACACGTTTCTGTGACTTACTTTGTGTCCCCTTTATCTATTGTAGTAAAGAGATTCATCTGAAATAAGTGGTGAAACAATATGGTTCTCTAAATTCAGCCATTGTGAAACAGGCTCTTTTATTATATAATATTAGAATGTCCTGATCATAGGGCAAAGATAACAATTATATTTAAAAATGGGTACAGATACCCTGCCTTGCTGTTGTGGAAGGTGGAGTTACCAATGTCAGAATATGGTATGATATGATATATTTATATATATAAAGAGAGAGAGAGAGAGAGAGAGAGAGAGAGAGAGAGAGCAATATAGCAGTTTAAAATCTGAATTTCCAACTGCTGCTCAATGGACACCCATTAAATTACTTCTGTGTGAAGTCAATATATTAAAGTTTTGCTTTAAATATTCTGGCAACTTCAATATTCTGGCAACTCCACTGCAGGCCTGATGATGTACCTTTGGATGACAAAAGCCCAGCAGACATGGATCATGACTAAGAGCCACTGCTGTTGAGAACATGAGGTAGTCTCAACATGCCTGGCAGTTTTTTATCTCCCAGTCTGGTCTGGGCATGGAGTTCACCTTGTACTCTGCTGGCTGGAGGACCACACCGAACTTACCCTCCAGACTAGGCAGAGAGTGGCCCGGGGGGACAGAGAGGGTGAAATGCTGTAGGATCCAGGACAGGAAGAGGAAGAGCTCCATCTTGGCCAAGGCCTTGCCAAGACACACCCTGACCCCTGCACCAAAAGGTAAATAGCTGGACGACGGGATGATCAGACCCGTGGCTTCATTGTTCAGGAACCGACCTGCATGAAAAAGACCTGGATCAGACTCAACACACAAGCTAAAGCACAAATCTCACAAGCAGGTGAGACCAAAAGCAGTGCTGATGTTCTTGGAGCTGAGATGCTCATACTTGGTCCGCAACTGAAAAGTAGTTCAATTTAATATTTTTTATGAAACAAAAACTATAATGACTCTCAGTTCCACTGTGTAAGAATGTTAGAGTGTTATCTTAAAGGGCTTGTTTATTTCAATTTTCTACTCAGTGGGATTTAGTTATTCATGCAGTTTTAGTTTTATTTGTCTAGGATTTGAGATATCTGCCTTGACCCCAGTACAATGAAGGTGAATGGAATTGGAAAAAGATCTTGTATTTCCAGGAACAGTGTCCCCAGTAGATGATATCTGGATTATCTTGAGCAATTAAGTGTTCTTTCTGGAAAGAAGCTGTTGCTGTTATTTTTCAGTGTTGTGAGCTGCACAAATTAAATTTAATTTTATTGGTGCACTGTCAAGCTTTAGACACTTTTCATAAGGTAAGGTTTCATAATTCCTCAACATATTCTGCTTGTCACCCACAATGTAAATCTTTTTAGGATTCAAATTTATACCATTATTCCCAGTAAAATAAAAGTGGCTCAGGAGGATGATGAGGGTGAAGCCATGTCCCTATTAACAATAACAGTGGCCAGAGATGGCTTCTTCATTTGCATTATCACTTCATTACAAAAACAGGCAGATTAGCCAGCCAGAATAGCCTTTGGCTCCAAAGGCCTCTTGGGTCCATAAATGACACTACACTGAAGTAGATAATTTTCCAGGATAGAATATGGCACAGTACAGAGAAGTTTCTTCTCACCAGGGTCAAAAAGCTCAGGGTTTTTCCATTCCTTCTCATCATGATGCAGAGACCACAGGTTGATGATTACTCGAGTCCCTTTCCTCACAGTGAAGTCCCCAATGCTACAGAGCAGCACAGAGACAGAAGAGGAACATACAGTAACAGTTCTCTCAGACTGCATGTATGCAGGGTGGAAATTCAGTACTGTCCATAAGACAAATATCTTTGTAAGGACAAGGTCATTAACAAAGTACTCCAGAATCAGCTGTTTGTCAATGCAACAAAACCACTGCTGCACTGATCAGACATCGATCAGATGCATTGTTTCCATCCTGTCAGAGGGAGATGTCAGTGAGAGGCCCTGAATGAGTGCCATGGCAGTGTTGAGTGTACCTGGTGTCACTGAGGGCCACATGGGGGATGAGCAGTGGGGCCACAGGGCGGATCCGTAACACCTCCCTGATGGTGGCCTCCAGGTAGGGTAGACTGCCCCTGTCACTGAGCTGGGGGGACCGCCCCCTGCCCACCTTACTGTCCAGCTCCTCCTGGATACGCCTCTGCACCTATACACCCACACAAACACTGTCAGCACCAAGAATGCACTTTATTTTAATGATGTGTGATTTTGTCTTATCCGCCAGGATTTTAATAAGGTTTCACAAAGCCATGAGTCACAGAATGTTTTCAGCCCTTGGATTTGTAGGAATTTTATAATTTTTTTAAAAGAAATGAATATGTTTTTTTGTGTTTTCAATCTTTATTAGATAATGGGGAGTAAACCAGGGGAGAGAGAGGGGGGTGTGAGATGTAGCAAAGCTTTATGTTGACAATATGGGTATATGATAGCAATCTTAAGAATTTAGCTATCAAGACGCCCTATATGAATTTCACGCTTCATATACACAAACATGAGTGTTCCCTGCAGCTGTGTCTCCCTTACGATCTAAACAGTTTATAGCAGTTTTATTGCAGCTTGTAGGTTCTTTTAAACAGATCATTTTGAATAGATGAATCCCCACAGTCTTTTTTGGTAAAATTGCTGAGATTACAGCATCTGTGATCTCACCCACAGTTTCGTACACTTTGGGATTTTTTGATTTTGGGATGGTTGTGATAGGCCTAGATATCTGTAGGTCAAACTTCTCTTTAAGATTATTATCTATTAAATGGAATTACTTACAAAATGTAACTCACAGACTCACAGAAAGAGAAGTAACATCAGCTATCCAAGGCCTCAATTGTGGAAATAAAATGACATTCCCTCTTAATTCAAACAGAATCAGAGTAACATCTAGTGGACTCCAGAGGAACTACAGGTTAAGGCTCTTTAGATTGGTTTCCCCAAAAAGTCCAAAATGCCAAGAACTGAAAACCTGAAACTCAGCTTGAACACTAAGCCAAACTCTGACTTAATTCAGACACCGTCACCCCTGCCTTTCGTCCACCCTGCTGCTGTTCCAGCTGTACCTGTGGGTAATGGATGAGGTAGATGATGGCCCATCTGAGCATAGTCGTTGTGGTTTCCACACCAGCTCCAAAGATGTCTCCCACAGTCATGAGGAGGTGGTCTTCACTGAGGCCCACAGACTCTGCATTGACCTCTGCTGTGTTGTTGTTCTCAGCGCTGCGTTTGGCTCTCAGCAGAGCGTCCAGCAGGTCTCTCTGCACGTGGTCACTGTAATCAGCCTGGGGGGGGGGCATGTCAATAAACAGTGCACAAACACAGTAATAGTACACTGCACATTGTATTTGATGGGATTGGCATTTTGCAGATAGATCAACTTGGAATGCCTGAAACTGATGGATAAGATATGGTGTGATTGTTGAGTGCAGTTGGACAGAGCTCCAGGCCTGGAGTTGGAAAGGTTTTTTATCCCTCTGTCCTTTTGTCTGTCTGACTGTCTGTTACCTTAATGCCTCAAACTGGTTCTTTTTTGCACTGCAAAAACATTTTCTATAGATCAGTTCAAAACAAAGGTAACACCTATTTTATTTTATAGCTCTGAATACAGTGTTCACTCTTTTTTTTTTTATGAAAGGAACATAGAAATGATATACATTAGCAATTACACAGTTGTTTCTATTTATAGCTATATTCTTTTTCTACATAACATCCTTGAAAAAACTGCTAAAACTTAAAAATCACAAACTGCAGAAACCCATTTAAACCCTAAATATTGTTTACTTATTGGAAACACATATGTTGAATTGTAAAGCATGTTGGTTTGTGATTTACACTACACAGAAAGACAAATTTTACTCGTTTGTATGTTTAGCTAAGCTGTTGTCCACTGACTAATACTGGCCTAAAATTGTGGTCTAGCATAGGTAAAAGAAAGTCACTGAAAAACGATATACCAGTAGTCATTTCTTGTTACATATTGTGGACATCTATGGCCCTTTGCCATCTACAGTATATAAATCTTTAAACAACAAGCATTTCAATGTCATTATTAACAGCACAGGAAAAGGAAAGAAGGAAGAGGAAGTGAAAACTGTACCTTGTGTTCATCATATTTCTTCTTTAGGAGTTTGTCTCTGATTGAAATACAGTGCTTTAGGAGACGCAGGTCTGCATTGGGAAACATCTGTGACAGACAAAGAGACGGACACCGAAAAGTTATATATACAATGTATGATATAGTATACTATACACATAATGCACTTTAGTATGGTTATATTAGGTTTAAATATCTCTTCCGCCTGAATATTTAAGGTGTTATTAACATTTTTTAAACATGAATGGATAACAAATAAATTCATTTGAGTCAGTATAACTGTATAACTATAATATCTTTACAGAAACACTCCGTTTTACACTGTCGTTTACCCAATAGTCCACATTAAGTCGAGGCTAGTTTTTACTGGCCAACAGCAAACATCCATAGTAATTAAGTCTTAATCATACTGATAAAACACACTGATGTTTAAAAATGCTCATGAGGTATCTTTAATTATGTTTCTGTATATCTCCAGTATGCCCATGTGCCTTCTCGTTCATTGCCTCATTTACCACATTCAGTGTTCATGCTGTCTACCTGTAACCAGGGGAAGATGTCCACCAGGCTGTCCTTTGCCACAGTGTCCACGATGCCCTTGCTGTAGTGTAGCATAGCCTCAAACTCTGGGTCTCCGCGGCAGTAAGAGGAATTGAAGCAGAGTGAGCAGACCACATTGGTGACAGCCCGAGTCAGTTCAGGAGACAGATCCAGGGCATGTCCAGCAGCTGCTGTCTCAGACAGGATGGAACACATATTCTGGGCCTCTGCACAGACTGAGCAGGACACAGGGAACAGGCCATCTTCAGGTACTGAAAAGTTTACAATACTAGAGGTCTTGATGATCACCTATTCTTACTGCACATTGTGTGTGTATCAAATCCTGATATATGTTATACTTCCATGTCATCAAGCTCTATTCTTGTTGAAAAACTACTAAAAACACATCAATGAGCCACACTGTTGCACTGGGTGACATGTTCCGTTATTACCATGACCACACACACTGAAGTTTATTTGGACTCAATCTCACACACAATCCTGCTGCCATAAATACTCAATAGAGCTTCAGATGTGGCTGAGTGTGATATCAGATAACTGGATTATTACAAATGCATTACTATGTATGCAGCATTTGATATATCATATTTTTGTTAATTCACTGTAAAAAAATATGTAATTAAATGTACTTATTTCCTAATTTATCAGCTTTATTTAGCCTGCATCTTGATGTTTAGGGAGGAGACTGAAGCATATTTTTTTAATTTTCACTGGATACTCATATTATGTTGGTGTGTCCTGCTCTCTGTGACCTGGAAGGTGAGCAACACTCAATACTAGAAATACTGTGAATACATGAAACCATTTAGATGCCTACATCCGGTATATACCGAGGGAAGAAAACACTCAAACATCCTAGCATTACTCATATATATTACTCATATTTGTCCATACATAATATGGACAAAAGCAAAATAAAATAATTGGTAAACTGATCGGTAATGACAATAACCATTTGTTGCATCCCTAAACAGACTCACTGTTCAAGTGTAGCATTAATTTGTTTGATATTGGGGTTCTATATTAGAGTTATGCTCCCCATATATATCCAGACATTTTAGTCTGATCTTTATAGATGAATCTCACTATTACTGCTTCACAGCTACTTTTTCATGCTGAGTTCCTCCTTAATTCCACACTTTCATATTATTCCAAATTGCCTCCGATGTATCATTGGCCAGAACCTTCAAAACTGAGAAATGTCGGGGCTGCAGCTTAAACAGCATATACAGTTTGTAACCCTTATGTTAGTGAGAGGAATCATTTTGGAGGAGCAGAGAGTGACTTGTACTCACTGATCTTCTCAATGATGGCAGAGCCTTCTCCAAACATGCATAGAGCTCCATGGACTATTTTTCTGTGGAACTTCCAGGTAGCACCGTAGTCTCCGAATGCAATGTCTTTCCCATCTCTGGTCAGAAGATCTGTGGTCACCTTAATCACAAAGGACAGCAACAGAAAAGAAAAAAAACATAAATGATGACTTCAGCTGCTGAGATGACGAAGATACTGAAGGAGAGGTATGGATACCTACAGTTCTGGCTCTTCCTCCAAATGCCTTTCCCTTCTTCATCAGAACTTCTTTAGCGTGTCTGTGCTGGTTGACGATGATGACATTGTGGGAGCCCATCATCAGAGAATATGTCTCTCCGTATTTCCTCTGCAGTCCTTTGAAAACCACATAAGGAGGGTGTGGGCCTCGCAGACTAAGCAGACTGCCAATCAGGGGTAGTGCTGGGAGGTGGGGGGGCTCCTGCAGACCATGCGTGGACATTCTGAGCTTTGACTTCACTGCTAACAAAGCCAAAGCCATAGCCAAAAAGGCACACAGACACAGACACCAAGGCATATCTGTAGCAGTGGTCCCTGACAGGGGGATCTACTTCAGTAAAAGCCAAGCATTACAGAGGATCTGTGCAGGACGAGCTGCTGTGGGGGCCACGTCTTTATGCTGCTTCGTCAATGCCAAATCCTTGACTCTGAATACGTCAGACTGTGCCAATTTAAACAAGATAAGATTACACTTAATTCTTTGAATCCTTGCAGAAAACCACGATAAAACATATCCGCATAACATTGTGAAATGTGGTAGAAAGTAACTTCTTACACTGCCGTATTGGAGTAAAACTCTGAGGTACTTGTACTTCACTGGATTATTGGGTTTTCTGCGACTTGACATTTCCACTTCAGCTACATTTAACCGGCAGCTGGGGTTGGTGCTTATTTTGATTAGAACATCTTCCACAAAAAACACACAATCACTTTAGAAAAAAACATTTCACCGATTAAGATTCAGCAACTCAATAGTTAAAAAGAGGAGCTAAATAAGCAGAGAGCTGCTTAAATCACAACACAAGAATATCTGGTACAATGATGCAAGACCATGTGAGGGTAGTTTTGCTTGAGTATTTTTGCAGTATTACTGATAATATATCTGTACTTTTACATAATGTGCAGCATCAAGTAATATGCTAAACTCGGCACTTTTACTTTAAGTGTAGTTTTTGTTAGACCGTGGTATTACTACTTTTACCAACATAAAAGATCTAAATACATATTCAAACACTGGTGGTAAATTCTTGCTATGCAGTTAAATATTATTCATACTGTTGTATTGTTTGTTGTTCTGTTGTTCAAATATAATCTATATCAGCACAACATTATTTATAAAATCTATTGTTGTTTACATAGGCCTATTTAATGCATCCAGTTTTCTGAGAATCAACTAAACAGACGATAACACCATCATCAGAGCATCTATGATGTGAAACAAACAAATTTATGGACAAGGAGTCTTACACTAATTCGGAAAGTTTACGGTGGCCTGTTTATATATTACATGCGTGTGATAATGAGATGCATCGCAAGTAGGTTCACTGTTTTTTAACTTGAACAATAACGTGAATTTTCTTGCAGTGAAACGGACAGTGTGAGGCGCGTTAGCCGGACGCCCCGCTGCTTCTTTTTGGCCCTGCCCGCGCACCGTCGCTAACCAATACAGAAGATGGCGTCGGCAGAGTCCCAGTCGCGCTTCGGCCAGTCCGTCAAGGGTTTGTTATCCGACAAGGTGGGCTCCTGTAGCGGGGATGTGATCGCACTGACCCGCCAGGTGCTCAAAGGATCCCGCAGTCAGGAGGTAAATCGACACCAGTGGTTTTCTCACGCCAGCTTCCTCAGGACGCTGGTTAAACGGAGATAACAGCGAGGAACACGGCCAGAGCAGCGAGTTTGTATTCGAATAAAAGCACCGGTACTACACCCAGCACCGTCTCCAGTAGAGGGATCTAATGTTGAAAGTTGAATTTTAGGGTTTATTGTCGTTGACTCGATAAAGCTAACACAGGCTGGTGGGCTTCTATAACTGGATTGTCATCGCGGGTAAACGTCCTCGTTAAGATGAAATGTAACAAACCGGAAGCCAGTGCTGAGGATGGAGCGACATCTGCCATCATTAATGCTTCGTAGAAAAGCTCTCCAGACCAAAGAATCAGTTTTCCTTTCTCCCATGTGAAGATATTTGACTGTTGAAATGTGACAGAATCAGACGAGGCAATAATAGATTCATCGATCATGTAACCAATAATTAGTTGCGGCCCTAAACGCCTCATCGTTGCCAATGTCTCTTTCAGCTTCTTGGTCAAGCAGCAAGAAACATGGTCATTCAGGAGGACGCCATCCTGCACTCTGAGGATGTGAGTACCTAATGTACACTTAGAGATTACACTTCACAACAGACCACAGCAGGACAGAATAATGGAATTCAGTATTGAGTAGGAAGACAAGAGTACCACAAACTACCAAATACTCCAAACCAAATGACAGATACATCAAAAAACTGGACAGTTCCAGAAAGATGAAAGGATACAGAGGTTTCTCAGTCTATGGCCACTTAGCACTGGTGGCAACTCAGTGAAGTAATTAGAGTTAAAGTCATCTGCTCTTGTTTGTATGATTCACAAGCAATTCAATGTCATTATCATCTGCCTTCCAGAGTCTGAGGAAAATGTCCATTATCACCACACATTTACAATACCAGTGAGTATCAATCAGCTGTCACTGAGTGCAAATATATGAAACTCATTGACTTTTTCAAACTCAATATTAAGTCCATCTGCCTGTCTTGTCTATTTGTCACTTTTAGGCAGGAGGCCATCCAGAAGAAGTAAGTCTAAACACTTCCCTGTTTATGCTTAAGTGGAAAGAACTGCCATCACTGTCTCCTCATTGAGCCATAACACAATCTAATGACGTGTACTGCCTCTCCTGTGTACATTTGTTTCCATCCACCAGTGTGGAGCACTCCAAAAACCTGCAGGACCAGCTGAGACACCTGCTGAAGTGATGGTTACACACCGCTGACCTTAGGAGGATCTTGTGTTGACCAGCTCTATCTGAGCAGTACTGAAGCTTCACTGGCTGGAACAGCTGGTACTGTCATCAGCTCACGTTTTGGAAGCAAAGTGCTGCTCTGTACCAAACTCAAACACCGTGCCTGTGCATGAGGTTTGCTCCACAAAGCCATGGAACATTTTTTTCTTGAGTTATGTAAATTTTTTTGATCAGTTATATTAAATTAATTTATTGAATACCTTGTCAGTATCAGATTTGCTTCTCTTAATGCCACCAACCGTATCAATGAAAAGGGTGTCCTTCCGTAAAGCAAGAGCTTTTCCCATCATCAGCTCAGACTCATGAGCAAGGAGCCAAGGAAAGGAACTAACTTATCAAAGTCTGAACAGCTGCTTGACCCTGACAGTGTCCCTGAGGGTGTGCTATTGAGTCTTGTTACTTAATCCTGCACATGTTCCGCACCACTGTATTGAGAGTTTGCTGCTGATGAGCTGACTGAATGTTCCAGAGCTGGACACATACAAGGAACACATTGGCCTTCAGTGCCAACCAGGAGGCCCCATATGCAGACACAATTATAGAATTATAGAGATGAGCATCAAACTGCTTAAGGATGTTTTTGAGAGGAAATGCGTGTTTCTGATGTAAGCACAGGTTGCAGTCGAAGTGGGAATCTTCTGTGATTTGAGAATTTTTTAATTTTAATCATACTTGTTCCAGATGACAACGGACAGCACACCATATGCTTTACAGTTTATTAATGCGATCACTGAATTAAACCCATATAATCCCTTCAGAATATTTCTTTAAGTGACTACAGTTGAAGACATTTTGGAACATGTTAAAAATTCTTGACTTTGGGAAAAGCAAAAAGTAATCTTTCTACAAAGTCCTTTTAGTAGCTTTTTAGCACTTCAATTTAAACTGATATTTATGTTAATCTGAAAAATCTTTTTTTTTTTTAGTATACTATATGATCATTTGGTTTTGTCTTTTGAGAAGTGCTATGAATAACATTATCATTATTGTTATGTTAATATTGCAGCTTCTACCTACACCTTAAAAACTTGGGCTTCATCACAGCTGATAATTTCCTCACACACTGTGTCAATGTGAGAAGGTGTGAGGCATTCTTTTTATTATGATTAATATGATTTATGGACACTTTATGGGTTGGTGGTTCAATCCCTTGCTCCTGCTGTCCACGTGTCTCCTTAAAAAACACTAAACCCCAGATGGCTGACCATTGGTGTGTGCATGTGAGTGGATGAATGATACTAAAAATTTAAAGTGCTTTGTCTATTAGAAAGGTGCTAGATAAATGCAACTGTATAAAAACTGCCTTACTACCTGTGCTCATGTCTAAACACAGATTGTGATAATGTCAGGTCACGGGCAAAGCTGAAACACATGTTCAGATTGGCTGTAAACACTGAGCTGCTTGCATATGGAATAGCTAACAAAAATTAAGAATTTAAAATCTATCATTGTTTTTGAAGATATCAGAACATTTAATTTGAAAATTTCATCCTATAATCATTTAATTTATACTGTCTAATGTATGTGTGTGTTTTTCCTATGCTCACATTGTATCTGTTTATTCTTTTGCACAGGTTTTTCTTGCAAAAGAGACACTACCTGTTTAAAAAATGATACCCGAATAGCCAACATGTAAAAACACATAGATTTTGACCTTTAAACCTTAAATCTCTAAAAAGTCAAACTTCAGCTAACCTCTTATCTCTATCAATGATATGTGTTCGTGTCAAATAAGGGCTTTAAAGATTTTTTTGCTCAGCATGTTCTACCTTTCTGCCTTCAGTCTTGAAGCTCCTTTCTTAAACCTCGAGTCAAAATAAGGTTCTTCTGCTGTGGCAGCACCTCATCTTATCAGAGACTAGTGGCTGCAAGGATATAAGTCCAGGGCCAGTGGCTCATCAGGAGACACTAGATTTCTAATCACCGACAAAAAGTCACCAAAAGTATGTGCATTCAACATGGAGAGATATCAGTGGAAGAAGGTATGAAAAAATGTTTTTTTTTTCTCTTTAGTTTTCAGTGGACTAAGCCTTTAAATTAATATTCCTAAAGCTCTGGGTCCAAAAGGCTGAAAACTAAATAGACTGTGATTGATTTTATACATTATACATTACACCAGAGCAAAGGGAACAGAATTTGTGCATTTATAAATAAATGTTCCATACCAGCCCTGTACTGATTTATCACAGCACTTTCAGAACAGCTCTATTTAGATGGTTACCTTTCTCTCCATCAAACAGTCCCTTCAGGAGGCATCTAATCAATCCCAGGTTCATTCTGCAGTTGGACACCAGGCCTGAACATACAGCCTGAGTCATAAAGCAGAATCATTAGAGAAAAGAAGAACTATGCAACAGATGGTCCGGACCCCACCGATCCCAGATCTCGACTTAATGGAGTTAGACTGTCATCACATGAAGAGACAGAAGACACTGAGACAGACTAAATTCACAGAACTGTGGCATGTTCTCAAATAGACTTGGGGCATCCATCCAGTTTGAAATACTTTGCTGGTGTACAAGGCACGGGGGGCACGGGGCACAGCAAATACTGATCTGATTCAGGTTTTTTCAGGTTTTTCTTTGCTGCTTTGTATGAATTTCATTCATGGAAAAAAAATATTCATGGTATCACTTTTGAAAAACCCTGACTTTACTTTTAGTGCCTAAAACCTTTGCATGGTACTGTATGCTTATACATTTTATGTGTGCATACGCAGTCCTGGATGAAATTATTGGCACACCTGAATTTTAAGTACGGAATTTAAAATATCAGAAATAAATGCAAATTAACCAATTCTGTATTATCTGTTTTATTATTATACAGAAAATACGAATACAACTGAATTGATAATTAATGTAATTAATAAAACTTGCATAAAAGTGAAGTAATATAAACACAAGATCTACCCAAGACACAATTATGTGCATCCTTTACTAATATTTAGATTCAAAACCTTTGGCAACAATTACAGCCTCTAAACATTCCTTGTAGCCATCTACAAGCTTCTTCTACCAGTCTGCTGGTAGTTTCTGCTGCTCCTCCATTACTATGTGTTCAAGCTCTTTTAAGTTTGGAAGAGTCTTTTTTTGCAACAGCAGATTTCAGCTCTCTGCAATGGTTTTCTATGGGATTTAGGTCAGGACTCACTGCTGACCAGTGTTTAGGTATTTTCTATCATTATAAAGACAACTTAACAAGGTTATGTCTTATTTTTATTTACTTTCCAAAGCATTTGCAAATGCAGTGTCCAAAGATCAGAAGTTTCCACAAGTGAGAGCCTCAAGTAAAAAACAACATATTTTATAGTGATAATCTATCCTCCTCTCACTGGAGGAGGGTGTGGATCTCAGATGATAGGTATGCATCAGTGTTTTTATTCACAGCCCCTCTGGATCACTAGTCAGGCCCCTGACTCTAGGAACTGTGTGAGGCCACAAATCTCAGATGTTAGTGTATTTAGGGTTGTCGCAATAAAAATGAATTTTGCATACAGCAAATCATACAGACATGGTGAAATAGGTAAAGCAGGTGTTTAAGAAGCTTCTTCAGATGTCCAATAGAACCTGGAAGCAAGGTGTATAGTACTATGGTGAATGATATCTGCAAGAGCACATTTTTCCACCATGTTTTACTGTAGGTAGGGTCTTCTTTTCTTTATGGGCTTCATTTCATCACCTATAAAGAAACTGAGGTAACATATTCCCAAAGGGCTCTACTGTGGTTTCATCTGTACATAGAACATTATCCAAGAAAGACTGTGGCTTATCTATGAGTTTTTGCAAACATTAGTCTTTTTGTGCCTTTCTTTCAATAGTAGCTTCATTGGCCTTTATGGAGCACTACCTGTTTTAGTGTGTGGCATATGGTCCAGGCTGAAACCACCAATACAGATTGATCCAGGCCAACCCGAGGCTCTTTTAGATGTCTTGTGTGAATTTTTTCAAGTATCTGCATCAACCTAAAAAGACTTTTCTCGTTGTGTTTCTTCTTAGCATCGAGTCGTGGAAGTGTCCTAACAGTTGTATGACTATTGAACTTCTTGATATTATTACAAACTGCTGAAACAGGGATTTCAACATCTTTGGTGACTGACTTGTAGCCTTTTGGAATTATATTTTTGAATAAAAAAAGAATTTCTGATGTTCTCAGATAGCTCTCTCTAGACTGAAAACAAGCAGCCCGTTGTTATGCGATAAAACCATTGTTCATTGATTAATTTAAGTCATGGGGTCCCTGAAAATTAAATGCAGTTGAGTATTATTGTTTTGCTTATTTTGTTTGAGGAACTAATTTTAATTCATCACAAAGATGCCAATAATTGTGTCAAGCATATAATTTTGTTTTATTTCACTATAAATAA
Organism: Istiophorus platypterus; assembly: GCA_016859345.1. Taxonomy (NCBI): domain Eukaryota; kingdom Metazoa; phylum Chordata; class Actinopteri; order Istiophoriformes; family Istiophoridae; genus Istiophorus; species Istiophorus platypterus. The sequence goes on from CM029124.1 coordinate 24,101,684, forward strand.
GTATTTTGTTGTTGTTCACTAACTTTGGACATTTTATTAAATATTCTGATTATATAAAACTGGTTTATTTGCATTTATTCCTGATGATATTATTAATTCTCCACTCAAAATTCAGGGTTGGATAAAACCATGAAATATTCCCAATTAAAAAAAGGACAAGAAAATCTTGTCAGGGAAGAGACTTAAATCTCTGGAACAAAACAGCAGTGTTTGGTGTGATGATGAGAGAAAACTCTAAAACTCTGATGTGACTCTAAGCACAATAATAATATAATAATAACAATAATTATCCATTGATATAAATAATATGACAGAATACTGGAATTTTATGAGAAACTTGACTGAAAAATAAAAACTAAATGGCAATATTGGATCAGAAAATTTATTACAAACATCAACCAAGACTCAAACCATCCAAACTTTTTAACTTTCAACACAAAGGCAACATTTAAAATAAAAATGCAACTTCAACACATGCATTAACTGTTGTTGTAAAAATACATTCGTTTGGTTCACTTTACACCCAGATATTCAGCATGTGTGTTTATCAAAGTTGAAGCTAGCTTTTAAAGCAAATGTGTATTTAAATGCCTGTTTTAATGACGGTATTTACTGTCATTAAAACAGGCACGCAAAAATATTTCTGAAATGAGGTCAATAAGAAACCTGCCCACTTTGGGGGCGTTCACACTGAAACATGGGCCACTCTGAAACCTATGTATTTTGGCAGTAACAGTCTACTATTGCTCCCATATTCAAATAACAAGATAAACAAGGTGCATCAAGGTGCAACAGAGTAGAAACAAGTCCAACAATCAATTGTCCCTTTGAGCCCAGATTTCAGCGACAGCATGACATTTAAAATTTGACCACCAATAAGGAGAGAAAAGGTACAGCTCATAAGTCCAAACAGGACAAGGCAGTGCTAACAAATTAAAACAGTAACTTTCTGTGTAAGGTTATAGCACACAAATAGCAGAGTCACATAGTCTGTGAAACACAGTTAGCTTGAGAGATATTCAAGGGCAACAGTCCTCTTCCTCTAAGGATCAACACTGTGTGATGGGGCAGTAATGTTAGCATGAGAATAATCAAAGAAATACAACCTTATTAACTCTAAAGTTTACTAAAAGACACTATTGCATATATTGGCAGTATCTGATGACAGTGTATACCGAGACAGGCCCACATTAACAATCAACAGCAGCATAGTCCACTTCTCCCATTACAGCAACAGCATGTTTACATCATGTTCACAGCAGACAGACCTCATCAGCTTCAAACTACAATTATAGAACAGCAGCACGTTCATTTCTCTATGGAAGACTTTTGCTGCCCTTAAATATGCATGCACAAAGTGTGTACAATACAAATTATGAGTTTAATTCAAACTTATGAGATGGAACAGTATTTCAAATTTATAATGATGAGCAGTAAGAAAAAATATGTTTTCATTCTATGAAAATTATGATATTGAGTCAGAATTTTGAGATAGAGATTCAATATTTTGATAATTCTCATAATTATGACTATCCCATAAGTTTGACCATCACTAAAGGTGCACAAAAAAGACAGTAAGTTTACATTTTGACCTGCTTACTATACAATGATTATGAGATAAGTTAAACTCTGAAAATGTTTAAATTTTGAGTCTGAATTAAGTCAAATTTTTGACTCCCCCTAAATATGACCTAGTGTCACACCATGTTGACTTCGTAAAGTAAGTATTCCTTTCATTCTTAATTTTTTTTTTCTCTCTGAAGTAGGCTCCCATACCTTTCAATTCTCATGCTTTAGATGGAAACATTTCACTATTCAACTTCAAAATATAATCTTTTACAATCATTCTGAAACTTGCTGTTTCAGCTCAAAGCCGGATGAATAAGGTCGTGATGATTTGATGATTTCACAGCCAGTTGTGAACACGGTGGAGGGTGTAATTATCTACATTAATTTTGTAGTAATTTTAAAAACACATGATATAGCCAGACTTTATGATAGTAGGAACTGCTGGGTGATAACCTCAGACCCCAATTCTCTCTGATTCTGTGGAATATGAGAAATTAGGTCCTGTTTTTACACTGAGAGGAGGAACTGGGTGATTAAGTAAGTGAAGCTTGCGGTGTGCATGTGATATGGTGTCGGCAATTTCCTGTTGACTTCCCCTCACTGCAGCAATCAACTTAAACTGTTTAACAGAAAATAGTCTTCTTGAGTCCAAGAGTTGTATGAATGACTCTAGTTTCAGCAGCTGTGTTTAATACACACACATTACAGTTCAATTTTCTCCAAGTAAAAAAAAAAACAAGCAAACAAAAAAAAAACTCAGATGTGCTGTTATTTTGTTCCTACATATCTTAGAATTCTTTTAAGAAAATGGGATGAATGATAGTTGCTTTATAACACTGAGACGAGTCGGCACTATAACAAATGATGTGAACATCATCTTTTTGCTGCACTACCTTGTGCTCTGTTCATCACCACTATTCCCTGTGAATGTTTTAAATAACTCACAAATCTCTTCTGTTGAATTGTACTTGTGCTAAAATACCTCGATCTAAAATACTTGGATCTTGAAATACCAAGAGACAGGAATCTAAACTGACTTGACAATTCTTATTTACCTGTGTACAGGTATACCTACCAGGGATATAGTAAGACCTATTGAATCTCAGCAGTCCCTATCATGTACAAGACCAGGTCCAGACTGGTAGACAAAGTGCACCTGTTCCTCTAAATGTAAAAATAAGTCAACAAGTCAGCAAGTGGATATGACAGCCAGACTCGGCCCTGTAGTTATTAACCAAAGAAAAGATCAACTTCAAACATTAAAATTGGATGAACTGGATGTTGGAGCAAAACTAATCTTCAAACTCCTCTGCTCTGCTCCCCTGTCTCAATCTACTCTTCTTCCTCCTCCTCCTCATCATCATCCTCATCGTGGCAGTGAGTAATCTCCTGTGGAGCCTGAGGGAAGAAGTGGGGGGGCTGTATCTCGCTGATGGATCGGGTCAGCTGGTGCCGTTTGCTCTCCATCTCCTTTAGGTCGACCTCATGGCGGTTTCTCGTGGCCAGTGGAGACTCCATATCCATGATGTTGATGTGGGTGTGCTCCACCGTAGATTCATGTGGCATCTGGGAGGGAACATTTTTTATGTAACACCATGACACAAAAATAGACCAAATGCAGACGACAAACACGTGCGCACAGACATGCACATACACACACACACATAGGAAGATTACAGCTTTGAGTGAATCTCACCAGTACATGTGCAGCTCTGAATAGATAGCTGAAGGGGTAGTAGAGCAGGTTGATGAAGGAGGCGGCGTACAGGTCAGCATAGCGCATCACTTGAGAGGCAAACAGTGTCTGACGGGAGCCACTGCGGAACAAGCTTCCCATCATGCCGTAGCACATGTCCATGTCATGGGTCACTTTCTGGAGAGAACACAGACATACATGACAACATTTCATAAATTGCTTATCTAAAAAAAGCTCAGGGAATTTTGATATACCAAGAACTTATCTCCAGGAACTTTCCCAGGGTGAAAGTGGGAAATTTCCCAGTGGTGAAAGTTCCTTCAACATATTGTGATTTGCATTTTTACAATGCGCACAAGCCCTGTGAAAATTAAACAAATTAATTCTGTTGACTTATCAAAAGCACGGCGGTCACCGTTCATGTTATTTGTATGCAAACAATATAGCTTGATGGCAATATATAAAGCAATGGCACAACTGTTTATTTCTGTAACTTTGTGATACACAGTAACACAAACCAAAAAGAACAAAAAAATGCAAGTGTTTGCACTTTCATGTTTTTATAAATGGAAGGTGTTTAACAGTGCTATGGAAAGTGCAAGTGTACTTGATCAATTAGCAACATCCAGCACTGCTGACCATCCTGCAAGTTCTTGAACCTCCTGAGCGGACTTTTTCGGGGGTAAAACTAACCCCCAGGAACTTAATTTAGACCCTGGTTCCTTTGGTGGAAATGCAGGTAGGGGTCTGAATTCCTCAAGCGGTATCTGTGCCCTCAGGAGAGTTCCTGTGGTGGTAAGGCACCTATCTAATTATATTTGTCCTGGCAGCCATGTTTCATCCTTTTTGCAAAAGACAAAACATTTCTTTGTAGGAAAAAAAAAATCTTTAATTTGTAACAGAAGTGGTACAAGGACTTCTTTGAATGTTGTGCACAGACATACAATTGTCCTCACTTGAATAAAAAAAAGTTGTACTGAACTGAACTGCTGTCACAGGTTTTTAAAAAAAACCTTTTGAAACAGTTCTGTTTTTTGGTTGTGACAGTAATATAGACCATTTGATGGTGCTCCACAGTCTTGTATCTCCTACACCACTACTATTAGTTGAAGGAACTTTAGTGTTTACTACATATTTACTGGGTTGTGACCAATGACAATGAGATCTCTTCTGTGGCCACAGCCATCTGTTACCTGTCATTTTATGGAACAAAAAATGGTCACCATAAAAAATGTCAAATAGTAGTAGTAATGGAAATATTAGCAACCTTCCTTATATGTCTAGGGCAGCTCTGTCTATGTGGAAGACAGGAGGAGGGCATGTCTGTGTCAGAGGAAGTTGTACCTTAATCCGTCTTTGCAGGGAGCTGATGTCGGGCCTCTCGTTGCTGCTGCTGTCCAGATGCCTGAGGAGAAGACAGAAGTGTAAAGTGATCTGCAAGTGCCACTCCACTTAAAATCTAGTTTTCATATCAGTTTGATGCTTAACAAGCGCTGCAAGGCAAGATTAAATAAAATGGTGCCAATTCCTACAATCCTCTTGTCTATAAACAGCCCAGGTCAGTTTCATAAAGTAAAAGTAAACACTGACACTTATTTACTTAGAGTAGAACTTTTCAGTTACACTACTCTTCGACTGGTTTAACTATCTAAAGCCAATTGACAGGGGCTTCAGAAATGGTTCAGAACTCCTCACTTTTGCACTTTTTATTGTATTATTGAGTTAATTCTAAATGGAAAAAAATGCCCAACAATCTACATTCAATAACCCATGACAAACTGAAAAAAGTTTTTTGAACTTTTTTGGAAATATCTTAAAAATCAAAAACTGAAATCTCTCATTTACAAAGTTTGCTTGACTGAGTTTTTACTGTAACTTTCATTTTTTTTTAAATAAATTCTTCAACATTTTATTTTAATAGTTTCTCGCCAAAATGATTAAATGGTGTATCAAGAACTTTCTATGGAAGAATACATTGCAAGAGACAAGTAGATGCCTAATTAAAGAGGACCTCACTTGTAAAGCTCTGCCAGGAAGCAGTCCAGAGACTGAAGTTCCTCAAATATGGCTGTAAAACAGAAACTGACATTAATGCATCACATTGCATTCCCAATGGTTTTAATAACCAGACAGTCCCAAAATATCACAAAATGCTTACTTTTAATGGGCCTGTATCTTTCATTAGTGGGCCTGGAACTGATGTGAGTTTCAGTGTCTTATTTCATGATATGTTTGGTTACACTGTCTGAAATACAGACCACTGGAAATCAAAAGAAAACTGAAGCCCATTATAATTTCTGTCATGTACAGTAATGTTCGAGTTTTTTTCCTTACAGCCTAATAAAACCACATCTATAGAGTTTGCTTACCAAGAAACACTTAAATGCTGCTGCTTCTAAACTAAAAGTTTAAGAAATTGATTTCTAACTAAGCCATATCATAGCAGCTTTTTATTTCTGTTATAGCTGAATAACATTGTTCAATTTCATTAAACCAGTTGAGTTATAAAGCTATATGTGCATATTTATGAGTGTGTATGTGTTGAGTCTCACAGCTCTTGTCAGTCCACACATGAAGCTCTTGAGCCAGCTCAGGTATCACAAGGAAAGTCCTCCAGCCCTGACGTTTCTTGGACTTGAGAATGTCACCGAAAATGTGGTCTCCAATGTAGACGATGTCCTTTCCTTTCGCACCAAGCAAGTCACAAACGATGTCTGAAGAACCTTGGAGTACAAATAATGCCATTTTGGGAACTTTTACCCACATTATCACAACCTCTTAAGGCTAAATCAATGATTTTATTCTATTTATATGCAGTTACACCTGAGTTTCAGCCTATACTGGGTTTCTTTTATATTTGCTGTTCTAAACATCAAGTAGTTGCTCTAGAGAAAAGGGGGACATATGTCAGTTTCAAGCAGCAGAAACAGTAAAGGGTTTTGGTCAGAGACCTGGATAGTAACCATGAGCACCATCAACCACCCCAACTAAAGGGATGAAAGAGCAGAGCTCAGCAATGTCAGCCCCAGGCTTGAAGTTGTGTTTGTGATTAGTGCAGAGAAATGATGGTGGGGTTTTCCATGTACAGCCTTCAATATATTCTTTGGGAGCATAACCACATGAGCATACAGGGTGTTATATTACAATTTGGTGGCACTTCTGCTGCTATTCTTCGGTATAACAAGTGCTTTTGAGACTCAGCACATCATGTCATTTCTATTCTTGTGCTGCACAATGAAGATATTCATGAAATGTCTATTATTGGTTTCTTCAAGCTTATTCATAAATCTATTCATGTAATTTTAAAGAGTGAAGAGATAGTTTCTGACCATATCAAATATACAAATGAATTCACATATATAAATCAGGAGTGAGACTATTTTCCTTATTTCTCAACAGATCAGAAATGCAAATGTAATATAGTTCTGTATTATATTCCTGATGTAAACACTGTACAACCACTTGACTTAAGCTTACAACCATGTAATGTAATGTAATGTTATGTAATTAATCAGATAAACAAGGTATAAATCGCAATATGCTACAATACTTAGAATTGAGAACTTATCAGATTCATGAGAAATAAGCAAATACCACTCCGAGAGAGATTTGGACAGCAAATTAAATGAAAAATTAAATGAACAAGCTGTAAATTAAATGAACAAGCTGTGTTAAGATGGCTTCTTATTTACCTCCAGAGTAAACAATACCATGCTGGAGAGGTCCAGTGTATGTGCCAATCTTCAGCCGACCCGTGGTCTGAAAAAAACAAGACCAAGTCACACACTCATACGCAAATTAATGTATCTTTACATCATGGATGACCCACTCTTCCTAAAATAGAAAATGATATATTAAATAACTGTCCAAAGATATAAGCAGGGTATGGTATTTTGTCTATGCCGGCTTCCATAGTACAGACTTACAGTGTCAACCTGCCGCAGTACTGTTCCCTCTCCAAAGAACACAGGCTTCCGGGCATCCACCAGGATCAGGTCAAAGTAGGACTGCCAGGGCCGGTGTGGTGTGCCTGGCTGCAATAAACACATAAACACCAACACCACCATTTGGTCTTAGAGCACCATGTCTACTGAGACCTCAACTCATTCATAATACAAGATTCCTCATGTTTTCATCATTAAACCAGATCTGCTTCATAGCTTTATAAGCAAGTTGATTCAGTTCAAATCCATTCAGATGCCTTACAATACACATTATTTGATCATGAGTGGTACCTTTGGGCCGTGAGGAAAGTCAAACAGGTAGGTCATAATTTTCTGTAAGATAACAGGAGAAGTATTTTTCAACACTGTGGTCCAGAACAACACAGAAATCATTAGCTACTGTCTAAATTAGTCAGTAAATGATGAGCCTTCCTGCAGAAACAATTAAAGATAAAACAAGACAGAAGGTTCCTGTTTGTTTTGGTAAACGGACAATTCTTATATAGCACTTTTCTAGACTTATCCACCACTCAAAGCGCTTTACACTACTGTCACATTCACCCACTCACACACATGTTCATACAGTGCTATTTTCTATACAGACAGTGTTGTCTAGTCATACATCCACACCGATGATACATCGGGGAAATTTGGGGTTCAGTATCTTGTTCAAGGACACTTCGACATGTGGACTGGAGTAGCTGGGGACCAAACCACCGACCTTCCGGTTAGTGGATGACCCACTCTACCTCCTGTGATTTATAAATTTCTATTTAAATTTATAAACATTTCTGACTGAACTTTCATCTCACCTCTGTGTATTTGTAGTCACTGTTGGTGGCCAGAAATACTTTGGCAACCTCATTCATGCGACTGAGGAGCAGAGGAAGCTTCAGCTTGGAAAAGGAACAACATAACAAAAATCAACAATGCAGAAAAAATAAATTGCAAAAAATGATGATGCAGTATCTCTCACCAACACACAATACATAAGTCCAAATTGGTATGTCATTGCTGTATATACTTACATCCTTCACCACATATTTCTCAAGGTTTTCAACTGTTTTTTCTTTTAAGGACCCCTGTGAAAAAAAGAAAACAGTAGACTGAGGGCTAAAGATGGATTGAGCATGGACTGGGGAGATGACCCACAGCTGCCTAGAGATTTCATGTGGAAAAACAAATGATTCTACCTTGAAATGAACCCAGTCCACTGCATCTCGGACATCCTGGAACATACTCTTGTAGGACATGAAAAGGTCGCCATCTTTGAAGCCAGTCTCACAACTACAGAGACCATTAAAATCATGTGAACATTAGAGTCTGCATAACATGAAATTTTGGGGTCAAAAATGACAAATATTCAGTGTTTCCACCAGAAGGGTCTCTGAGAGAGCATTTCGCCCAGGATACTGAAACTTTACTGAAAGTCTGAAGGTTATTAAATCATTAAAAAGCCTCATATTCAGATGGTCACACAAAATTCCAACCCGCTTCATTTCCCACAGACAGACAATATTATGTATGCAATGGTTACTATGCAGTACCTTGAGTATCTGGAACAGTTACTGAAGAAATCAACCAGGCAAGCAAACAGATAGGTTTCTGTGAAAGAAGACAGTTAGACTGACTGCAAAGCTCAATATCTACATGTGGCCAATATGACAAATCAACTACGTAAAGAAACCAGTGGAATCGGATTCACACTCAAATCCAGTTCAAGCCTTATACTTTTCTTTACATATTTCTAATATACAGTGGAATACACAGGCACACTGCTTACCTAAGTAGTAATAAAGTCAAATTGACATTCTCTTCACTTTTTGAGTATGGACAGTATGTACAGGTAGATTTTTCCAACTGTCTTTGAACATACAAGTGTAAAAAATACAGAAGTTTAAGGCACGAGTGGCAGTGGATAATTGACACGTGATATGCTAGAAGCTTGGTGGGAGACACACTGTCAGCTTTCACTGGTGACATACTGTATAGCCTACAAATGTTCATATGAGCTACAGTATGTTTTTCCTCTCTTCAATACATCCAAAAAATACAGGGATAATAAAGGCTTCATGTTACATGGGATTCATCAAAGAAAACATTCCCATGTTAAGGAAAAGCTAGTTTTAAAATGGTTTTATGATTACAGGGTTGGTTCTTTGGTTAAAATTTTGGGCATGGACAGTATAACACCATATCCATTTAATCTGGGTAAAATAGCACTTTACGATGGACTTTGGCTGATGTGAGGTGTCCATATTGGTTTATTTTTCAGGCACTTCTGTATTATTAATTGCCAAGTTGGAAGTTGAATTCAACAGTATTTACCAATCAGATAATAATTATTATAACGCTAATATCACATAAACATGGCATAAGCAACAGGTAACAATATTGACCTGTCTGCTGGCTCCAGCCTATTGGAACTAAATTGATATAACTATTTTTGGTATCCAACCACACAGACACTGCACCAACCGAATTACGGCACAGACACTATCAGTCAGAACCACAAAGTTAAAAATCACTTTGAGTTCTGTTAACGTGAGTTATTTTGTTTTTCTTTTTAATCTTAAATCTTTTATTTCATAGAGTAAAAGATTATTCAAACAAAATATTCCTTATTTTAATTGTATGTTTATAAAAGTTGTAAAGTAGTTGTGTTGAAGTCTCTTCTTACCAGGCAGGTTGAAGAGTGTGTTGAGGATATAAAAGCGATCTGTGTCTCCACGTTGAATAAATTTGTTGGGGTACATCTCTCTGATGTCAGGTCTGTGCAGAGTGAGAATAGAGAAATACGTGAAGGAAGTCAAACCAGGAAACAGAGTTATTCCTATCAGCTCCCTCTGTAGAGGTCAGGAATTTCTATCTTGAGACAGCAGTGCTAGTTACAAGCAAGCATCTTTTGTGTATGTGCTTTCAGAACATTTCTATTGGCATAAAAAAGTCTATAACCAGGCACTCAAGTTGTTTGTTAAAAATAAATAACCTTTAATAACAAAAACACAAAGATGTGCATTGGCACATTTACTTGGCTAAGCGTATATTTATACACAATGCACCAAGCCTGTTTGTGGAATTACACCAGGGGTAGTTGAGGCTAAGGAAGCATTAAATGGTATAACCACTGGGGACAAAATCCTGACCATACAACATGTTGGGGCCTACAAATCATAAGCACTTCAGCAGAAATTAAGAAGAGGTGAAAAAGCCATACTATTTTATTAACGGCCATTTATCATGTTTTATTAAATTTTTGCCTCTTTAAATGAGATCTGTACCTTCCAAGAGCACCAATTTTTGTGGGGGATGCCGTAAGTGTCCCTGTTTAAATTCTTTTCATATATGAACTATAGGATGGATTGTCAAGAAGTTATATACAAACATTTATGGTCCTCAGGGTATGAATCTTACAGACATTGATCATTCTCTGAATTTTTCTGCAGCACCACCAGCAGATAAATATTTCCACGTATTCTGTGAAATATCTCAACATTAACTGGATGGATTGGCAAAAAATCCTCATCCAACTGACTTTATTTTCTAGGTCTAACAATATGGATAAAAGCCTAGTTCTTTATGGATGTTATGGACTTTTATGGACTTTATGGGAGTAATGGACCTCACCCCCTTAAGAAGTTGAACCCGTGCACACACACCAGGATGTTCCCATAGGCATCCACTTTGAGGAGGTTACCATACATTGTGTCGAACACCAAACCTCTGAGAAGAACAGAGAGAGAGGGCAGAAAATCAGCGACAGAACGCATAAAGCACAGATGAGAGCATGATTAACTTTCAATGGTATTCAAATATCAAGTCAGTATTCAAACTGACTTCAAAAGGCTGGACTCTGTGAACCAACCTGGTGGGGAAGGAGGGGTCATAGACAAAGTTGAGCAGTTCTTGTGGATATCCAATAGACACCAGACGCTCCACTGTCAAGTCAAATCCCAGCGACTCATACTCGGGAGATTTATACACTAGAGACAGATGGGGAGACAGGCTCATAACACACACATATCACCCCATAAAGGCAGAGCACCAAAAGCACTAAAGAATGCTACACAGAGTTTATTTGCAACATGCAGCAATGTCTTCCATATAATGTATTTAACACATTTGTCCTAAAACAATATTTATCATTTGTTACTGTTTGGAAATCTTGTTGTTACAGCAGATTTTTTTAAAGTCAGATGGACCGATGCATTCAAATACATTGTGTAGACTACAAAAAATGGTTTGCTTAATCATTTGTTAGCTTACATGATATGTATTAAGTACTTCGGAGGGTGCAAAAAAAACAAACAAACATCAAAGCAGCAGACTCAATAAAAATGCTTTTGAGAAAATATTGGTCTTGAGATGAAATTTAAAACACCTAACAGAGGAACTGTTCCCTAACCTGCCGGCTGGGACAACAAAAGGTCACCATGGGTCTCGAACTTTAAGTATGGGACAGCAAGAAGCCCTCATTCTGATGATCTGAGAGGCTTGGTGAATCTATAAGGAGTCAATAGTTCACTAAAATATTTGGGAGCCAAGTTTATTAAGACATTTAAAGTGATTAGGAGGATACTAATTCAATCATAAATTTAAGCGTAGTGAGACCAACACTGAGCTGATATGACAATTCTGCTGCATCTTAGTTCGCGTTTTGAACTAACTGTGAGCATGTTACAGCATCTTGGTTTAAACAAGAATACTGAGTATTACAGTAGTCCATACAAGAGGGGACAAAGCAATGGATGATTTGTCCTAGCTGCTGGAAGAACAAGGAAGGGCAGAGTTTGAGAGTATTTCTTAACTGAAAATACTTGATATGATTTCTTAAAACAGAGAGTCAAAGATGACCCTGTGGGTCCTGGAAGCCAGCTTTGTGATGGCGGATGAGACAAAATGGTGGTGTATTTTCAAGGATCTCATTGGGGGCAAAGACAAGTGCTTCAGTTTTGTTGTGATTCGGCTGCAGGAAAACATGAAGACAGTCAAGCACTGATCTCATTAATATAATTTTGCAAAGTAGACAGTTTTGAAAGTTCCCCAGGTTTCACCAATCAATACAGCTTGATATCATCGACATGACAATGATAAAACATAAAACATAGCAAAACCTGCATATGATGTGTTCAAAAATAAGAAGAGAACCTTTCAAGTGGTGTACCAGTTATCCCCACCCACTTTCCTAAGACAATCTAATTAAATCCTCTTTTAACCACAGATCCTATAAGATATTATGTTGGCTTTGATTGTTTACACTGAACCAAAGAGAGCTGGTCCCCGCAGTGTTTACGTTAATGAAAAATTTTATGGTTGATGACCAAATTTTTTGGAAAAAAAAAAGAAAAAAGAAAGACTAAAACTAAATAAGAAGTCACCTTCTTCACTTTGTCAAATGTACTCCATTTTTCATCAATGAATGAAGACTAACCAATTTAAGAAAGATTTTGTGATATGCATCTGTCGAATCACACATTGTAGCTCCTGATTAGTAAAACAGTTTCCTCCTGCCGCCCAAAATATGTCTTTTTCAGTTGATGATTATACATCTTAACCTGCTGCACTACTATTAATAAGAGAAAACTTGCAAATTTATGTGTTTGTAACTAATGTTGTCTGTCTGTTACCTGATCTTGGAAAAACAGATTTATGGGATAAATTAATCCACAGTCCACTGAGAATTAGACAAGAGATGGAAACAAAAACATGAGAAAAACTATGAAAACATGCAAGCAGCATAAAAGCATTTTTAAAAAGGTAAGTTAGTGTGGATGTGGAGGCAACATTAATGTTACTTCAAGTTAGCTATCTATAGTCTATGGGAGAAGTTCCAGGACTAATCAGCAGCCTATCTAATTCTAACTCTAAATGTTCGTTAAACAAAGATCACAATATTGATGCTATGTAATGATATAGTGACTCCTCTTAAAATAAACCAAGACAATGAATAATATTTTAGTAAACAAGTGATTGAATCCAATTTCTGAATGAGGCACTGCTCTGCAGCGACCAGTACAGGCATCTGCAGTAATGCTAGGTCAGCACAAATGACTGCCACTATATCAGATCAGAGAGAGCAGTTCTTTTCAAACAGAGTTAGGAGATGCTAACTGGATTTAATGAGGTTAGTCTGTACAACTGCACAGCAGCGTGGCAGGCACTTCTTCTGAGAGAAGTGTGTAATCATGGTAACAAACAAAGTACACAAAGATGGCAACAGCTGTAGTCTAAAAATGCACTGAAGACAAGAATTAAAAAATGTATGATGAAAATAAGACATGTCACCAACAAAAACTGGAATAAATTGTCTTCAATTTGGTTTGCAAAACTAACAAAAATCAAATGAGGATATTCAACTACAACTAATATAAATTTTTCTCAAGACTAAAACCAAACTGAAACTGTCTGCCAAAACTAACTATGCCCCCATGTGTGATTTTAGATAGCATGCCTGTAATCCAGAATCAGAGGCATGATGTGCAACACAACAGTGTTGGCGTCGATGACAATCCGGTTCTTAGGCTACCTCTGTTGCCAGCTTATTACCGGAACAACAGTTGGTAGCAGCTGTGAAAAACCTATATTGTTCTAACCCTCGTTGACAACCCAGTTCCCTCTTGCCATCATGGTGTGTGAGGCTACAATTTTGACTGCCTTCAGGCCAGGAATATCCTGACACACAGTTGGATGGCAGCAGCTTGGGTTACAGTGGGTGCTTCAGTGAACTGTGCTGATGACTGTCTATGAAGTTTGGTCTCACTTTTTAATTTATATAAAAAATGATATGAAATGATATTTGTATTTTTACTGGGAAGATGTGTTGCTCTGTTTTTGATCTATTTTACATATTATTTTATTGCATTTTTTCTCCTTATTGGCTGTTTCTGTTTTAATTTACTGAGCTACTTTTATGTGTTTTTTTCTGTCTCATAAAAAGAAATAGAAAAATTTAATTTGCAGGCAACATGAAATGATTATTTCTTTACATTTCAATAATGAGTGGCTTATGAAGAAATTTGAGATCCAACAGTTGGTTGCTGGTGACTTTAAAAACTAGAGTAAACTTGAGAAACTTGGTCAGAATCCTGCTCACCTAGAGGTATGTTTGAGATTGAAGCTTGGCTTCTTGCAAAAAGTGGTTATAATCGCATTATTTTTATGCAGAAAAAAAAATTGGTTGACAAAATTAGTGAGCACTATTCCTCAAAAATTGTGAGGTTGTGGATGTAGTGCAAGTTATATTAAATATTGCCATGAATTTGGGAGAATTTGCTTTAACTCACAATTTCCAAGAGGACTGAGCAATTCAAAAAGCATGAACTTACAAGGAGTATGTGAGCAATTAATGTGAGACAAAAAAAAGAATCAAGTAGGACTGGAAAGGTTGCATGTGTGGAGTGTATCCTCTTTGACTCACTACAACTTTTTTCACTAGATCCTACTATATTCATTCACTGACTGACCTGTATCAGTGAGAATGACAGTGACAATTATCAATGGCAGGACATTCAGAGTCAACATACAGATGGTGTAGGCTCTAGCCACAGCAGCTAAACCTTTATATGCTATCAAGGCTGATACCAAAAGGCTCAAGCTGCACCTACCTGCTAGCGTGTAATCCATATCAAATCCAAAACACTTGATCTTCTCCATGGCCAAGCTTCGGTTTACAAACACTCTAGAAGGGGAGAATAATCTATGGTCAGAGAATCCATGACTTCTGGCAGTTCAAACTGAATGCTGCACTGCTTAAGATTTCATACAACACGTCTCTAACTCATAGGTTTTGATGCATGGCAGGCTGTGTTTGAGCCACCTGCCATGAGTCACTTACATCAAATGTAACCACAACACCAAAAGACATGCAGTCCTACTGGGTATTTATACAATGGTAAGTCCAACTTAAGTTAAAAAACTTCTCTGCCCAGAAACTTGATAAAGTGAATTGAAAATGTCATCAGGTAGCCATTACTCAATATAAGAATGTTCTTAGCATAATTCTATCATTTGTGCAACACAGACAAGAACCCTATAATCTATGATGTGTATATTTCATGTGTACCATCACATTCACTGCTATATGTCTATTTTTAGATGAGCACTGCAGTCTTTCTCATATGTTGGCATCAAAACAGGATGCAATACACAGTATAACATGATCAAAATTATAGTTTAAATTAGAAACATGGCATACACTCAGCTGGAAGTTTATAAAGTACACCTATCCAAAACTATTCAATCCAATTCAATTCAATCTTATTTATATAGCGCCATATCATAACAGATGTTATCTCAGGGCACTTTTCATATAGAACAGGTCTAGACCAGACTCTTAATAGTTATTATTTACAGAGACTCTACATTTCCCCCATGAGAAAGCACTTGGCGACAGTGGCAAGAAAAAACTCCCTTTTAACAGGTAGAAACGTTGAACAGATCCTGGCTCATGGTGGGCGGCTGTTTGCCTCGACCGGCTGGTTTGAGAGTGAAAGAGAGAGAGAGACAATGGAGGGTGGGCAGGAGGGAGGAGAGAGAGCATAGCACAATAACAGGACTAATAGCTATATATACTATGGTAATACTAACAGAGCTAATAATATCACTAAAAGGGACTAAACGAAATGGTAAGGACTAAATGAATTGGTAACTAATGCAGTCTTATCCAGCAGTCCTCTAATAAATCCTACTTCAAGAAGGTTCGAAATTTCATTTTGTGTTGACTCAACTTTATGCTCATTTGGGGACCAGAGTTAACTTGTATCATATCATATAAAGAGGTGTTTCTAATATTGAGTCTGTCCTCACTGATAAAAAATAGGATAGACTAAACACTAGAAACCCTTCTCAGCATAATACAGTTCAATAGCAACACAAACGACATCCTCCAACATGGCCATACAGCTGAAACAACACCTCTCTAAAGCAGTCTAAACAGACTGATCATCAGAACCCTCATTACAGGACTACCTAGGTGCACATGATAAACCACTAATGGAGAACACATGTATAATAAGAAAAAACCTGGCTAAAAATCAAAAGTCCAAAACCCCAAATCAATCAGATTACCATCATATAAAACTGAAATTAGAAGAAAATTCACAGTAGATGAACTGGAATCAGTTTTTTTTGGCACTGCTGTTTAATAAATGACTTTATTGACAAGATAATTTTCTGTCCCTCAATATATCTATTTGTCAATTTTTTTAATTTCAGCTCTGTACATGATGGTATGAGTTATACACAAAGTGCGGTTCCCAAAGAAAAAAAAAAGTTTCCTATCCAAACCTAATCCAATGACCTTACCTATCATTTATCAATTTTAAGTCCATTACTGATACTGCAGACCCTGCAATAACAAAAGAATGCTCCGCTGAGGTACATTTTACACCACCTGTTTTAATCTTCGTCAGTTCTATATTTTCATACAATTGTTGCCTAGCAGTGACTCACATCAAGTCTCATTCATGAATAACTGCTTATATGCAGAAATACAGATTATACAATGTGACCATATAATCTGTGACTCCGCTCAGTCTGCACACTGGACTTGAGTCTCTATTCAGATGGCATGAGAAATGACATCAGATTGACAGTAACAGATGGGGATTAAAGAAAAGATGCAGGAAAAAGGGAAATGCAAGAGAAGGAGCTCACACCAAGAAATCACAATGACCACTTGCTGCTGTTTCCACAAGGAGAAACTCGACTCACAGTCAGTGTCAGTATGGATGGAGTTCCATGAGAGTTGGATGGAGAATCAATTCACATCATGGACATCAAAACAAAGGAGTAATTTGGTCAGTAGTCGCAGTTTGTTTCAACAGCAAAAGGATGGCATACCTCATTGCAGGATGGTTTTGAGCCAGATCCTTTGGAAAGCTTTGTAATAGAGAATACATGTAGTATTACCACTGAACTCATGGCTGCTGGTCTTACCACTCACGTCATGCTACACAGCTCAGATGCACTGTCTTTGTAAGCGAATAATCTATATTTAATTGCAACTCAATGATCTGTTATATCCAAAAAAACAGTAATAAGACATGCCCTAAATACCTGCTATCAATTTTATTTTAATCTCAGTCTCTCATGTACAAAAGTAAACACAAACACATCTAACATTTCAATGCATTTTTTCCAATACATTTCATGGGACCAGGGCTCCATTCTTTATATACAATGTTGCTCAGGTGGTAGAACAGATAGTCTGCTAACTGGATGGTTGATGGTTTGATCTTCGGCTCCTCCAGCCCACATGTCGAAGTGTCTTGAGATGAATGACTGTGGCATTTAGTATAAAGTGCTTCGAGCGGTCAGTAAGACAGGTTTATATGATGTTACGGGGCAGTGGATCCTCTTTGGTCTCTTTCAGCTTCCCTGCTTCTTTTAACAGAAAATAAGGAATGGTCAATCTTAGGAAACTTAAGCCTTGATAAATGTATGCTTTTACTGTGAATTAAAGGGAAAGTGGGGAGGAAAACTTCATTTAGTGATCATGCTCGCTAATTCATTCTTGACCTGTGAAACAGTAGTTACCAAAACAATCTCAACTCAGAATCCACAAACTCACTTTTTCTGCAGATTTCTACCATATCACACAGTCCTCAGTGATGTGTCAAGCTAAACTTTTAAACAAACATGGGAATCATGGTGCTAAAAGTGCTCTAAATGTAGAATGTCAGCTCCATGATAACCAAACAAAGCTGAAGACTGTGACGTGCTTGAAAACTTGAGAATGATCAAGCAGGACCCTAAGATTGTTTGTCAGTTTCCTTAAAAGGCTATTTGAAATTTTTAAGGCATCCTGTGGAGTTTTTGACCACTAGTAGCGCTCTGTATCTCCTGTTCTACTGGCATACACAGAGAGGTGCACTGGGAACCCTGCTGACAGTTTCACCCCCCACCCAACACACAGACAGACAGACAGACAGACAGACAGACAGACAGAGATGCGCGCACACACACACACACACACACACACACACACACACACACACACACACACACACACACACACACACACACCCACACCCACACCCTACATAGGGAACCACATCCAGCCAACCAGCATGAAATGAAGAAAGTCTAAGTAAACAAGTAACTGGTGAAAAAAAATGAAGCATAAATTTCATATATACATATACATACACACATTTACATATTTATACACATACACATATATAATATAATATAATATAATATAATATAATATAATATAATATAATAATAGTCAACAGTAGAATTAGATAAGTAATATGTTTTCTGAACTGTGCAGGAAATCTGCAATTGTAATGACACTAAACTAACACTTTCCAATTACTTGACCAAACCACTAGTTTACTGTGAAAACAACAGCTATACAACTTTAGAGGAGTCAGTTAGACACTGACTTCCAGTTCTGTTTCCTGTTAGAGTGTAGTATATCTTTCCGGTATTAGCACACAACTGACTGCAGTGAGAGGCTAAAATTAAAACCCCTTAAAGCTACACATTATTATGTCAGGGCCCTTCATCCAAAGGATAAAACCCAAGAGCACCCAACCCTTTTTTACATTTAAGACGGGGCTGGTTAAATTAAGTTCCTCTTCCTTCACATCAGTTAGGAGCTACTGCTACACTATGTGCTCACAGAAATCTGCCTTTTCTTTCAATGTTGTAGCAGTTTTAGTGAGGACCATCTAATGTAATTAATGTACAAGAATTCCCTTTTGGATTTTGTGACTCTAGTCAGCTATGGAGGTTGACAATCTCCATGAATTAATTACTGCTCTACACCTAAAGACCAAATGACAACTTATCAGGCTCAACAATCAGCAACTTATAGTTGAAAAAAATCTATTTTGCTCTAGAGCACAGTGGAAATGGATTTGAACTGGTAGTTGCAAACATACACTAGTATGAAACATATCGGACAGCAACATAAAACAGAGTTGAAATTGGCAGGTTAACTACTTATGAAACATTACATTGGTCCTTTACCTTCTCACTCTGATATAGTGATGGCCAGGTGAACTTGGGGTGTGTAAGTAGTGACATCATTATTGGATATGGTTACAGATGGAACAGGGTGTGTGCCAAATGTCATCCTACACTATGTTGGTTTTAGATGTGTTTTCAGCCCATTTCATTCAATTTCTACCTCTAATATCCATACTTAAGAGTGGTTTCGAATATGAATATGAAAACCATTGGAATAATTGGTTCGGAGTTGAGGTATTTCTGGAAGGCAGAGATTTCAGGTGTTAAGCTCCCTTCCCATGGAATCATCTTCCAGTTTGGGTCCTTTTTGATAAAGCTTGTGGTTAGGGCTGGCTCAGACTATGCTCCCTTACTTATAGTGCTATATGCTTAGAATGCTGTTGGATTTCCCATGATGCACTGAGCTCCTCTCTCCTCCTCTCCCTCTCCTTCTCCATTTGTACACATTCATATCATAACATTCATTACTCATTTTACGTCTTCTCTCGTCCAAAGTTTTGGGCTTTCTCTTCTCTCTCCTCCTGTCACTTTCTGCAGGTTTTTCTGCCTCTGATGCTGCAGAGTCTGGATCTGTGACTATGAACCACCTACTCCCCCTGTGATCCTGCTCAACAGCCACTGCTTCAATTATTATCATAATTATTATTTATCATTATTATTTTCATCACAGGTGAACAAAACTCAAAACACGCGCACGCACACACACCTTAGAAACTTAAAAACGGCCCATAACGCTGGTGTAACCACAAGCTTTGTGTCAGGAAGAGAAGGACTGGCCAATGTTTAGATTGTAAGCTGTACTTGTTGCTGCAGTCAGATGAACATGTACCTGTGGTGAGCTTCACGTCGATACTTCTTCATGGCCACACCGTCCATGTTGGCTGGTAGGTCGGCATAGTTCTGCAGACGATCACTCCATGAAGTCGTCATCTTGAACCGTTAGAACTGTAGGAAGAAAAGAGTTGCTCAGTAAACCCAGAACCACACACACAGTTCCTCAGGTTGTATGACTCTAGTCTTTATTTATTTAGCACTGACTATAGATTTCTAACCAGTTTATTCACAATGGGCAACATATTGGGATCATATCAACTCCAAAGCAAACTGAGGTTCAAGGGAGCTATGACAAAATGTCGATTTACTTGAAAGATAAGGTTACACCAAACCGCTGAAAAAGAGGAAATAAACAACAATGACATGAATGTGATTCACCAAATTCTTTAACTAAATTCTACATGAAGGGTCCAAATTCAGCATCCGCCACTCACCAAATGCAAGCAAAAATCTACATTGGCAAATAAAATAAATGATATCAGTGGCCATTGGCGGGTTGATTCGACACAAATTTACATCTTTACAACACATAAGTTGATCGACTACGTTTCACAATTCTTTCACTTGACTTGCTGTCCATTGTCACTACAGCTCAACTCAAGAGATGTGATTACATCAATTTTGGTGCTGGGGACACTGTCAAGCTAAACTTGGCTGTAACGCAAACGCACACTGCCTACGTCACCTGTTCATAACAGCTACCTCGCTTAGCTGCTGTGACTTGCACATGTGTGGGTCCACACTGCCAGCATTACTTCTGGGGCACTGCTACTGCCAGCCTTAACTGCCTAAATGGAGTTGGCTCTTAATAACAGCCAACTAACTATAATTGGAGGAATCTCTTTCTGTCCTTTGATTTTAATTGACAACTGCCAATCCGATCAACATCAAACTTGTCGTGTGTATTGCTTATGATCCAAGACAGGGTATTGTCGACTGTTAAGTTCTTTGGATGAACAGTTCTTGAGAAGCATAAAAGGGAGAGACATTAAAAGTGACAGCCAGTTAGGCCAGGGCGATACATGCACATGACGTACGTCATTGATTACAACAGCAAACATGGCTGCACCTGCTCAAAGCATGGAACTACAGAACCTGGCATGGGATCATCTGAAGTATTTTAACAGAGACTCAAGCCCTGTAAATTGGAAATGGCTCATCACAGCAGTAAAACTGCTTTTCACAATCACCTGAAGCAAAAGCATCCCTGAGAAATTTGTTAGAGAAAGCAAAATGGCAACATCTCGCTGTCACTATACCCATGAAGGGTTTGAGTGAGAAAATGGCCGTAACTAACATTAAATTATTGCAGATATTTTCCTTGCTGATACAAGAATACATTATGTTTTTTAATGCATATAACTCCAGTGATAAAATAAATCCATGTTATACCCATTTTGAGGTTTAACTCTAGTTCTTCTGTAACAAGACTAGGTCAACCCAGTATATGGTTGGATGCTCTTTATCTGTTTGCTTCTCTCCTACTCTCTGCTTTCATATACAGCAATGTAATATAGCCGAATTCTCAATAAAGTTGTTATCGACACGTTTTTCTGTTTCTGTTGTCAGTCAACAGAACAAATATGAAATAGTGACTGAAACACGGCCCATTAAGACAACATATTAACCAGCAGTCATTTCCGAACCATTTCCAAGCTGCTGCTCTACTGCTAAAATCCTGATTTTATAACAACATCTTTGTCTGAGAAAAATCACAATACACATAAGTAAAATACAACTGCTGTTCTGTGACTTCAGCATTATTTACTTGAGTATATCTCTGAGTAAAATGACCATTCAGAGAGAAAGGCAGGTCAGCTGCCGTGTGCTAAGTTCAAACTTAAAGAGAAGTGTGCCTGTCGAACAAAAGCCTGACCTTGCACTCACAGGGCAATATTGGTGATTCCCTTCTATGGAAAGTAGCTGAGGGTTGTCTGAAAAAAAAATCCATAGATTTGTTGCTGGTGCTTTTGTGAAGAAACTCACTAACAGAGTGTGAAAAGTTAACTTTCTGAATACTGCAATTATATTCTACACTGGGTTTCTGTTATGACTACGTAGTACACATGTAGCCTCCGTTTTCTCCTTGAACAACATGCCATTGCTAAAATGTTGGAGAAATGAAGGGCAGGGTGGATGTATGACTGGAAGACAATGTAAGTTGGAAGTTGCATTTCATGGTTAAGAGGTGAGGGAGATCCAGTTCAGGGTCTACTGCCTTATCCGCAGGTGCCGGACGGACAGGCTCTGCTGTTAGTGGTCAGAACTGACTGTATGAAAACAGAATCCATTTAAGACCATGAACAATAAACAGCTGCCACATTTCCCCAGAGTACAGGTTCCAATACATTGCACATTTTAAAGTTGAGTGTCCTTCCAATAGGGAAATCGATGGGTAATTAGCATCGCATTGCGTCCGATTTTCAGTTCTGTGGCCGATTGGAAATTTTGCCCAGTAAGTTTTCGGTTCAGCAGCCACTGGCAGACAGACCAGAAAGTTGATTTTGTTAGAGGTAAATGATGCACTCTTCTTCCGCCGGAGCAGCTGCAGGACCGGAGTGTAAAACTGAAATGTGATGAAACTTTGGTGATTTTTTTCCTATATTTAAGATGATAACAAGGAAACAGTCAGTTTGCCACAGGGGTTGGCATCGCTTCTTTTCGCCTCATACATCTACTTGTTCGGTGGTAACCGCTGTTAGTCGAGGCAACAAAGGCTTTGGTGTGAGTTGCGTGTCCTGTGTTACATATTCAGACTAAAGTGAAGAGTCTGGCCTGACGGTAATACCGGAAAAATGGAGGCTAAGCTAAAGTTAGCTCGGTTTCCTATAAAGGCGGTGACCGTTACCATTAGCAGCTGAGCGAAGGGACTGTTATATCTCTGTTCCCAGTGGAAAAATGATGTTCATTTACCGATAACACCCAGTCGTGAGACGTCGCTCGGTAAGTTCACATACCTGCGTGAGGCAGCACATTAACCGGCTGAGCGGACCCCGCTGCTGCAGCCGTCCGACGGTCAACAGGTCCGCGGCGGTCTCACGGTGACGGCGTCACCGTCACGTCTCAGCCCGGGTCGACGCGGAGGGCCGAGTGCACGGAGCATGCGCAGATATATGTCTGGAAAGATACAGCGATACGCGGAGACGCAACTTCTTCTTCTCCGGCTTTTAGCGGCGGGTGGGACCGAGCGGGGGGCGCGACACCGCCGCCCTCTGCTCCGACCCGTCAGGGGGATGAGTCCAGAGAGACTCCTGCTCCACCCGCAGGGCAGCTTCGTCAAAGACTTGATCTGAGCTCCAGGCTTCCCAGGTTCCTCCTTCATATGTTCTCTTTCCTGTTCATACATGGCACAATCTATGACTGCATGAGGTTTAGTCAGGCTGGGGAGACTTCCCTGTTGGACGCTTCCCTGTTGGACGCTTCCCTGTTGGACGCTTCCCTGTTGGACGCTTCCCTGTTGGATGCTTCCCTGTTATTCTGAGTGTGCTGTTTAAATTGGACTATTTCTTACTGTTAAATTAACTTTGTTGTTTAAACTGTGTAGAAACCTACCGCGTCCTTTCATCGTTCCACTCCTCCTGCCACTCTCCTGCTACTTTACTCCAGACCATTACCTTGACCTCTGATTTGCTTAATGGGACTTGTAAATCTAGTGAGTCTCTGTGTAGTGCTTGTTTTGATAATCTTTCCGCTTCCTCATTTACCCTCAGACCTACATGTGCTGAGATCCACATAAACCTAATTGACATACCTTGCTGAATTAGTATGGAATGTACCTGAGACCCTCAGAACAGGATATCCTGGGGATGAAGGAGCTGAAGGATCTCAGGCTCTTAAGAACTGAAATGGAAAGAGAGCAGATTAAATTGTGTCCTGGTTTATTTTCCTCCACCCATTGGAGAGCCAGGAGTACTGCTCTAGTGTAGACTCCTAGATAATTTGCAATATGCTTTATTGCAACAACTTCCCTGTCTGGAATTGATAAGGAAACTCCAGTTGTCTGATGTTCTGGGTCTTTTGACCCATCTGTATTTAGTTGTGTGTATTGGGGACAAGGTTCTCCAAAAATGGACTGCAAATGCTGTTATCAGGTCTTCTTTCCCTCTCTCTGCCTTCTTGAGCTCCAGCGGGTGCAAGTCTCTCTGCAGTGTTGTGTTTATCCATGGCTCCATTTCCAGAGTTACTACTGCTGGGCTCATTTTGATATTAATCCCCATATTCTCTACATATATTCTGCTAGCCCACCCAAAGCTTACATTTTGCCCTCTACCTTGTCCCAAGCACTCCTGCATTGCCACTTTTATGCGATGTTGCTCTTTACGACCTTATGGTCAGTACAATAGGTCATTACCTGCTCCCTTCCAATTTCTAGTGGTATCTTACATGCCAGGAGGACTTGTGGGACTGGGAGGGGAGTTGATTTCACTGCTGCACAATATTGTCTCAGAGCTTGAGGTTTTTTCCTTATTTTTCTCCAACAGACTTTTTTTTATACCAAACCACCATAACCAAGCAGAGACTGAACCACTGCCAAATAAACAGTTTTTAATAAAGATAATTTTGCCTCCCATTCCTCCCCACTTACACACCCTATGATATTTCAAACCTTCTGACATTTTCTACCTATTTTATTCATATTATAGGCCCATGTTAACTTTGAATCAAGAATTCCTAGGAATTTAAAAACCCTCACCCTCTCCAGGGATCTTCCATACATCTGCAGGTTCATTTCAGAGAGAAGTCTTCTCATAGTAAAGACTACTATATATGCTTTCTCAACTGAAAATTTAAATCCCCAATCATTTGCCCACTGTTCTACCTTACTGATTGTCTATCTCTTTCCCACAGTGCCCCATCATACACAATAAGGATCTGTCATTGAACTAGAGAGAAAATTTAATTGATCATTATCGAAAAAATAATGGGCTCCTATACCTTTCCTAAAACCACTTTGATGATATGATAATACTCCTCTCTTTTTTACTAAATACATCATCCCTTCAGTTATCATTCTCTCAATGATTTTACAACACAAGGGCTATTGGCCTGTAATTAGAGGGCTTTGTTGGATGCTTGTCTGGCTTCCTTATAGGAAGCCTTCTTCCCACACTGTATTATAAAGAACCAAAAGTTTCCTTAAAGCCTCATTACTATGATGTCTCAATATTAGATACCACATCTGGTCCTTCCCTGGAGATGTATTGCCTGATTCACAAATAGCTCTTTTTATTTCATCTAGAGTGAATGGACAGTCGATTGGTCGATCCTGATTGATAGCTCTGCTTTTTTCTAGTACACCTAAATGTTGTCTCTTTGTTATTTCTCTCCTTCTTCTTCCTTCCTCAGTCATGTTTCCTGAACCAAGTAGCTAAACAAATGCTTAAACCCTGTCTGTAACTGCTACTCCTCCTTCTGATTCTCATGCTGGATACCCCCTTTCCTGTGCTTAACCACCCTGAAATCATATTCCACACTTCTCCTACTGGACTTGACCTTCCAGTCTTATTACAAAATCTGCCAGCATCTTGTCTTTGCTTGTCTAATTGTTTTCCTCGGCACAGCTTGAGCTCTCTGGTATGCAGCTAAATGGTTTTGGTTATACATCCTCTTTCCCTGTTCCTGTCTTTTACACCCCTACTACGGTCACCTGTCCACCACCAATTTCCTTATCATTTTCCCTCTACTTTTTGGGATTGACTCTGCACTGCCAGTGCAAGACTCTTCTCATACCTCCTGGTTACATTTGCTAACCAAAGTGTTAGACACCAGTGTCCAGTCCAAAGCAGACTTCCATCCCTTGCTAATATGCACCCCAGTACCCCTCCCATCATTCACACATACCAACTCTTTTTTGTCTAACAAAGCCTCTGCTACTTGACCTTTAACATTTACTATGTGTGCTTCCCGGCCAAAATTATATTGGTTGCATTAAGTTCCCCACACCATATTATATGGCATCTATCTTGACCTTGTAAATCCAGTAACTTAAGTCAAACCTTTTACATAGATTAGAATACTTTATGGTTACCATACCTCCACCAAACTTTTCCCCTGTACCCTGTAAGGTATCTAGTTTGTTGAACAAGTGTTACATACCCGTCACCATTCTCTTCCTCCCTGTCTTTTTACAATCTAATGTAAACTTGTAGAATAAAATCCATCTTCACAGTGATTCCCTCCACAGTATCCACATCATTGTTGTTCCCTGCACCTTGAAGCTATATGATCAAACTTTTGACAACTGCACCACTTATCGGTCTCTCTTGCTATGTACTCATCAACCCCAACGTCACTGGTTTTGAAACAACCTCCCCCTGGAATTCTATTATTGCTCTATTCCTACATCCATACTTCCACCACTGTCTGCCCTTTCATAATCTTTATTGTTCCATAGGTTAAAGCATATTTTTGCAGGTCAGGTGGAACTGGTTGGCTCCCATAACATAACATGTCAGGTTGGTGCAGGTATTTAAAAACTCTGACCCATGCACCACTATGTTACAGTGCACCTTTCTCCTGTCTGTTGATGGTCTTTTCAGTAAAACCATCTACATCATTTTATGACTAAATAAAATCAACATGAAAAATGACAACCTCAAAAACAATTTGAATCTTCTGCCTCGATCCAACTCTCTACCCATGTCTTAACCAATCCAAGGCTTCTCCTCCTTCCAGCCTTTCATTTAGTATTATTTTACTCTACTACCACCTGATGGATGTAGTGGCCTCCTCTATCATTTCCTTCTGAGGTTTCAGGGCAGTTAATATACATTATATTGTATTACTGCCTTCTTATGTATTTAGTTCCTCAGTATCAATTTCTTTTGAAGTAATTAGTCCATATGAGATATGCTCTACTTTCTCTTTTTCTTCACACTGATCTCAATGAATCTGATGAATATTATCCCAATATGAAAAGTATGATGTTGAGGTTTCAGTGTCCAGTGATCAGTCTGCTTGTTACTTGTTCTTTCCACTACTTCTCACCCTACCTGCTTTTTTGGGTTGAGTATAGATGTCCTCTTGTTGCACCATCTCCATATCATTACCATTGTTGGTTAATTTTCCTCTGCATCAATATTAATTTTGATACGTTATTTTCCTGAGCTTTTCTTGCCAGCTTGCTTTTTCATTTCCAGGGATACCAGAATGTACTGGCACCCACAACAATTTGATATCTCATCCTTAAGGACCTATTGTTGAATTGAACAAGAGTCCATAGACCAGATCCTGATCGTTAGTGCTGCACCTGTCTTAACACTGGTGAGTGCTGAGTATTTTGGTTGATCTAGTTTGCCAGTGACACATCAAAATAATGTGATGTTCTTTTACAACACAAAGTACATCAGAGACGTCATAACAGAGATAATGTATTTCTACAATGATGAGTGCAGACTATGAAGATGTATCTAATGATTCCCAATAAAATCAGTCAGATTTTTTATTTTTGTTTGTTTGCAGCCTGATAGATCACAAAAAGAAAAAGGGCTGTAACAGTGCTGTGTTCTCCATAACTTTTAATAACTATATTTTATACAAAATGCAAAAGAAAAATATTACTTTATTCAGCAGATAATAAAAAGCATATACAGTATACAGAGTGTAGCACCAGGTGCTGAAGACCACTGTTCAATGCTGCATATGTGGAAAAGTGCTCAAAAACTCTAATGGAGCAAAGTTCCATCAGTGCACTGTAAGGACTGGGTTTCACTTTCAGCTTTCTAAAGCCTGACACATTTATACACGGAGTGTGTTCAGCGATTGCACCACAGCCATTCCCTTGGTATACACTCACTTACGGATTACAACCAACAGTATCAAACACAAACTCATGTATCCTGTCAGAATAACCATGCTGATGATGAAATTTACAGATACTTGTATTTAAATATCTAGTTTTGTAATTGTTTGTGCAGCATATAACACAGGTTCAATATGTGTGCAGAAAAATTTTTGCAAACTACAGTGAAACACAACCATAACATTGATTAATGATGATGAATCTGTTATTGAGTACACTGACTGATTACTCAGTTGTCAAATCAGAGTCAGAGACTCAAGAGCTTTGATTAAGTTCATGTACATATTTTCTACTCAAAGGCTACATAAGGCTACACATTATGGCACTATGGCATGGGAAGCTTAAATTAACAAGAGTGTAACAGGTGACTGGAGACCCATAAAAAGGTTAATGATCACTTACTAAAATGATACTGAGGGACAAAAACTGGAGCAATGTACAAACATGTGGGGGATCAATCAACAGTATGCTGCTGTTGCCTCTCAACATAACTTCAAACAATTAAAAAAAATATATATATATACACAACATTTCAGCACAACTGGACCTTTTCTGAATGAAGTCCTAAAGGATGCAGATACACATATTTTGTTGAAGCTATTATTCTACAAGAATATTTTGCATTAAGCCCTGATAAACGTGTTGGCTCCAGTGGGAGAACAGGCAAGTTTATTTGCAATAGTGTTAAATGAGGCTGTAATCTGCCTTACAGCACAGACTGAATGATAACTGGTGCAAGCCTTTGGGTTTGACCAAAGAGAGGTCATATTTCATTTCATGAAAAAGTAAGCTGAAATTAGATCTGGGTATATCTGTAAGTTCATACTCAGTTCAGCTGTATTTAGTAAACGTATGCCTGCTAACTCATTTATTTCAAGTCTCGCTGACTGACTTAATTCAAAGACCTTTGATCAGAGCAAACATGTTATCAAAGAAACATGCTCACAGCATCAGCATCAATACAAAAGAAAGAAATGCAGATCATTTTTGCTAAACCTCCAATTGCATGACAATCACCCTAAGCTATAGTGTGCATCTTAAATTCAATGAACAAACCTGGGATATGTCATGGCTGTTGCTTGGTCATCAGCTCAGCTGCAGTTCAGAGTTAAATTCGAGTATAAATTTGTTTGGAATAAGTCACATGGTCCTATGAACCTGAATGTTGTTTGATTTAAGCTTCAAAATCTGTTGACAGAGAAGGTTATTAATTATAAATATCTAAAAACCAGGAAACAGATGCAGACCTTAGAGCCTAAAGAAGACCTGTTGTTTAAGTGGTCTGTCAGTGCAGTTGTCAGAAAAATTTGTGTATAGTATTACTCCATAATGTTGGTATATGGCAATCCTTTGTGACTCTCTGTAAGTAGAGTGCTCTGGCTGATCAGTCCAGTTGAATCTGTGCTTGTTTGGACAAGGAATCACACCTAACATAGTGTAAACCTGCATGTTAAAGCCCAGAAATTGAGCCCCTTGGTTCAGTGTAAACAAGTAAAGCCCATATGATAAGGGTCTTTTTTTAAAACAACAATATAGTGGGATTTCTGTTTCAACAGTTTAAATCTTAAAGAAAAGAACTATTCAAGTGAACATGAATATTGGTGCTGCTTCCTGAGAGGAGAACATTTCAAATTCAACAGCTCTTCAACATGACTTGTTACCTACCAAAGTTTAACTAGAACATGAGGAGATGAGGAGCTTGGCTAATAACATACTCTCTGTTTCAAACCACAGATGGCATTATGTAGCTTTAAATTTTTGGAATTTGTTGAAATATTTATTCATACCTTTCATTTGTCTCCAGGCCTGTCACACTGGTGTCCATCAAACTTACATATGTACTATAAGACCAAACCCCTGAGCACCAAAGGTGTATTGCATCAGTGACTGCTGAAAATTTTTGTTTCTGCAGATATTAAAAGTCATCATTCTAGATTATCCAAGAGACTGTGGCTCTGTTTGTCCATCTGTGTTTTCCTGAATGGCTGGTTCATTAATGTGGCTGTTTTCAAAGTTCCCGGGATCATATCGATCACATGGGCCTTCCATTTGCCCTACCCCCTGTTCTTCTGTCTCTTCTTCTCTTTCTAAAAAGCCTTGCTGATCCCACAGTTCCTGACCATCGCATACCTCAATCCCAGAATCCCCTGTGAAACGCCGGTACCTGCCCGGCGTTGAGTCCTTGTTGGGGTTGTAAGCACTGTGAGGGTGGGTCTGTGTGGCCTCTGGGGTAACAGGGAGCCCTGCATCAACATTATCGGAAACAAAGATAGCCGAGTGGGGGCAGGGAGATTCCTCAGGTGGATCAGTTGGTGGAGGTGCTGGCTGGAGAGGGGAGTAGGGCGGAGGAGGTGTGGCTGGGCGGTCAACTACTTCGTCATAGGCTGGCAGCAGATATGTAGGCAAGAATCCTGGAAATTAACACAAAACAGATAAGGATGAAAAAGGATATGTTAGTGTCTCACTCATTCCCAGTCAAGTGAAATGATAGCATTTAAGGAACCAAATTTTATTCCATTCAAGGGTTTTCTACTAAACACATCATTATAGCGTTCATCAGATGGGCACAAACATCCCTCCAAGTCAATCGGTTAGCCTTATATTCAGACAAAATTAGGAATTTAAAGAACAAATTAAGAAAACAGCAAGTTTTTTTTGAATTCTAAATGAAAAAACACTAAACAAAGACTTCTTTTAAAACTGCAGAGCTTCCACTGGCTTCACTAAAGAACATATATTAGATCAAATATGTGTTTGACATATCTAGCAATTGAGACATATTATTTTAACACATAACTTTCATCCCTAAGCCTTATTTTGAAGTTGCTTTGAGAGGGGATGTTTTTTGGACCAGTATGACCAGGGGAAAGAATTATAGGAACCATTAAGGTTTCCATTGTACACATGGGGATTTGAGCAGTGAATTAAGATAGATTTGGAAAAAAGTGAACCCATCCTTTAAATGCATGTTCAGTCTTCTGTGTTAGACATCGACTTTGTGAGTGAAAGTTAGATTAAGAGATGGATCAGCGCCAGTCTTAAAACTAAAAATTCTATTGGTGGAGTACTACTTGTCAGCAGCTCAGTGGATGGTAGTTCAGTTTGACTTCTTCAGAAAGTTAGAATCTGTAATATCCCATTTGTTTTACCAACATGTATGTTGTGCAGTTAGTAACATGTCTGAGAGCTGGAAACTGGAGATGTGTGGAAGTTGTAGAGGCAAGACAGACACAGCCCCAGTCACACAGATACTTACTGAGATAGAGGGGAAGCTGAGAGTTATTGTGAGCCTCTCTGTAGGCAATGAGGTTAATCTCGTTCTGCCGGCGCTGCTGCTGGAAGCGCTGCTTGGAGCGCCAGTGCTGACATACACAGCAGCATGTCAGGATAATGATCAGAGTCCACACTAACCAGAACCCTGCAGGGAGCCCACAGTACATGTGCCAAAAAACTTTTAATACATATTCTGACAAATGGTAAAAAAGTAGAATGTCTTTTTTTAAAAATATTTTTTTAAAATCTGAGCTTCATTACAGAAAAAAAATTAGACTTTCTGACACCTTAAGTTTGCTGCATGTGAAGATTTTTGTTTAATTCTTCTCTTTGACAAATGCATCACTTTTTAATATTGTTGTAATGCAAAAAGGAATTAAGCAACATTACTTGTATAAGATTAAGTATAAACTATCCTTTTTTACTTCACTGCTAACTTTCTGTGAGCATTTTCAACACTAGATGCAACACACAATACACTTTGGGCCAGTGCTGAAAAAGTAGTGAGATCTGATACCCTTTCTAAGTTAGCATTAAAATCTCTTCACTGGTTTAAGCATCTCAAGTAAATTTTTCAATCTTTGGCCACTGCTACTGGTTGGCTTATATATTTTTTCTTTCAAAAAACTTGGGTCACAAAGTGCACCCTTAAATTAAAGAAACACCAGTGATTGCACTAAAAGGCTGGGAGTTTCTATTAACTGGCACACATATGCATCTACAACATGAGAGAAAACCAGGTGGCAAGCAGCAGCAGCACAAACACTTAACAAATGGAGCTTATGAGCAAGTGAGCAACAAATCAGACACAGGGGCCGGCTCCACTCGTCTAACTGGTACTGCTCCTGACTTTTATCAAACACCTACTTCTCATTCTGCTTCCAGTAAATGCATATTCTATGAGCAAGTGCAGTTTGGATTTATGGACAGACTTCTGTGCTTTTAGTTTTGTGTATTGGTGCTTCATATAATTTAATTATTGGCATGAAGAGAAACCATTCAAACACTAAGAAATAATAAAGTAGAGGAGGGTAACTTACACCACAGTTCATAGTAGTAGCTGCAGCACTGTGTCTCTCCACAGCAGTGACCAGTCTCACAGACATAGGTCTGGTTGTTTACTCCTTGGCAAACCAACTTTGGCTGTAAATACACAAATATACCACTCTTTCACATTTGACTTTAAGACTACTTAGACAACAAAAGATTGATTACGAGAGCTGGAAATTTTACATTACTTACCAATACACTTTCCTGCATCACAAACACATTATAAAGCAGTTAGTTTAATCTGTTTGTTAACCACTGACAATGGCTTTAAATTTACCATCAGGTCGTTAATGAGGCAGTAGTCATAATCGTTTAACACCCTATTTAAGCATAACACCATTATTCATTTTTATAAATATTGCCATACGCTCATAAAGAGCTTAGTTTTATTATGAAGTTTTGCCATAAACAATCGCCATAAACATTAAAATTCATTAAAATTAAAATAGCATTCTCTGTGCTGCATACACAAGGTTGGTGTATTATGAATACACACACACACACACACACACACACACACACACACAGATTATCAGCTGATATCAGGGTTTTGTTTAATTCAATAAAACCCTGTACTGTTCGGGCTCTACTGCTGACAAACTGCACTACCACCTCAATCTGCAGCAAAGCATAATGCTATGCAAGCAAAGACTAATTCTGCAGATTCCGGTCTTCTAGGTAATACAGCTAACCACTAAGAAACCACTATTAATGGACTCCAATGTGTCACTTTCATTGTCCTGATTTGTACATAGTGCTGGCAGACTTACATGTCTAATTTATAGTCTGAACCATCAGAATGGGTTTGATCTCACTGACGCTACCATAGGTAATAAATGGATACAACTTATCGATATCGCCAATCCTGATGTTTCACAGCGTATTCTGTGACCTGATTAGGAATCTCAGCAATAATTAGATATCTGTAGTGAACATATTTAGGTAGAGAGATAGCAGATGCACTGATCAGGGCTGCTTATTGTATGCATGTCTGTCTGGCCCTGACAGCTGAGCTGTCAATACTTCAGTAACGCAGGAGTCTTTTTCCACACGAATTATCATCAACGACAACAGCTGTCACTGCAGTAAAACACAGATCTTATTTTATTTGTTCATTTAAAAGACGTAACTAACGAGCTTAGTTTTTTCGCTGCTGACCTATGTGTGTAACAGGTGCCACGTAACTGGCCGTTTTAAGTCTGTGACTTACTAATATCTTAGCAGCCATTTCTTTCATATTTATAGCCTTAGCTCGGAACCTTCATTAATAGCTTCTGTGAGCCCTAGCTGCGTTAGGACACCAGCCAGCGTTAATCCTCGGCATTACTTGGTATTAAACAGACCGTAAAATGTGTGCTTGTGCCCATCCCCTGGTAACGTTACCTAAGTTAGATTGGTCTAACTTGCTATTTTAACAGCAGTGCTAACTTTAGCAGCATGTTTGTGACAGTTGAAGCGAAAAACGAAAGCAGGCCTGGAAGGTAAGTTAACTTGTAAAACTCCCCCCACAAGCCAGCAACCAGCAATGAAAAGACAATTTAAGTGGATTCTTTGGTAAGATAAAATCAGGAAAATACTTTTTTACTAAACAGGCTAGCTCAATTACTGAAGCTAGTTCTTTAACTGCTACACCGGAACGTCGGCCAGCTCCTACCTCTACGACCGTGGTCACTGTCGCTGAATTTTCTCTTCCAACCCTGAACGTCGGTGACCCCATTGCCAAAAAAACGTTAGACACTAATATTTCTTAACCACTAAAGTGTTAATTAACCATCGCATTGTAAACAAAACGTCGGCCTCGATGGCGAACCAAAACAAAACAAGTCCAACTAAATTCCGACTGTTACCGCAGGTCGGTCCGCCTCTCTGCAATTGGTCGGTGCAGAGACGTAGGCGGTCCTCGGACAGCGATTGGCGCTTTCTGTTATCAATCAACTACTTTTTTTCCAATTGAGTTTGCTTTATTGGCACAAACGTGAACAAATCTCCAAAACGTCAGGATGAAAAAGGAATAACATACATTAAGTGGAGGAAAGAAAGAAAGTGGAGAAAAAGATGGCAAACACGTCTTTTTACGCGTGTGTGCACCATATGTATAATAGGCTATGTCAAGATGAGTATATGCTACATTCAATCCGTTTGTGCAGCGTAGTTTAACTGCATGTTTCTTTATGGAACCCGATTCTTTTCGTTGTCGTCTAACGCTGCAACATTTGTGACAAATTCCTTTAAGGAGATTTTTAAGAAAGTTTTAATTCTATAGATTATTATTACCTTTGCAATATCTTTATTTACCTCAAGCCAGATGTGTGTTGTTTCTTTCTAAATTATTTTAAAATGAGTTTATAAGTCCCCTTTGTACCACACAACAACCCCACCTGAATCTCTATAGTGACATATGTGTTTCTGTTTGAGCTACAATAGTAATATCTCCTTGTTGTTTGAGGGAATGTGGGTGTCTGTGTCATCTAGTAATATGACAATATCTTGACTTTGAAAGCTAGAGATGAATTCTGGGTCTGTGTTCTTCAGTCCAGAAGCCGAAGAGTACAGACCCTGAATGTCCTATGAACTAATGTCACTCATAAAGGGTGGTTTTGTTGATGTGTGCGTCATTTGTTACGAGTGAGGCAGGATCAATTTGACCTCAGTATTCAACAGCTAGTAATTTCAAAGGAATGAAGTGTAAAAGTGTACTGTAAAAGTTATGTAAAACTTCTGATTTTCAGTTGAGTAAGTAGATTTACTTAGGTACTTTGGACACTATCAGGTCAACTGTTTTGTTTTTAAAAGTATATTATAACGAAACCCATAATAAAGTTCAACCATATTGCTAAATATATTAACAACATATTTTCTCACCACCACTCAATATAGTGGGGTTCAAAAATTCTGTGGTAATATCACTTTCTGGTAGCAATGTCCTGATAACTGGGGATAATGCACAGAAGATGTTATGAACATTACATCTATAGTATTAGACTACAGAATATCATCAGCTGCAAAATTCGCAAGAATCTCTATTACATCCTAGTAACTTTACTTCTTCTCTCTCCCGTAGTTTTGTGCTTTCTCGTCTCTCTCCTCTCTCCTGTTGTCACTTTCTGCAGGAGTCTGGATCAATGACTGCAGACCACCTATTGATCCTGCTGAACACCCACTGCTTCATTATGATGATTATTAGTATTACTATTAATATTATTATTAACCATATTATTATAACTATTAGTTTTATCATCAGTCTCTTTATTATCATATATCATGGTACATGGTACCTGTATTGTGCTATGCTCTCTCTCCTCCCTCCTGCCCCCCACTTCAGTCTCTCACTCTCTTTCAGTCTCTCTCCTTCTCCCTCTCTCTCTCTCAACCAGTCTGAGATGACTTTTGCTTTGTGACACAGAGCATTATTTTGCTGGTAGAAGCCATTAGAAGATGGTAAACTGTAACCATGAAGAGATGCAAATAGTCAGCAACAATACTCTGATAACAATACTCTTGCATTCAGACCATGATCGATTTGTAATGATGGCCCAAAGTGTGTCACCATTCCCCACATCATAACACCACCACCATCCTGACTCTTTACACAAGGCAGATTGAGTCCATATATTCATGCTGTTGAAGCGAAATTCCTAGCTGACATCTGCTGGCTCAGAATAAAATCAAGGTTCATGAGATCAAGCTACATTTTCCCAGGCTTCAACTGTCCAGTCTTGTTGAGCCTGTGTCCAATGCAGCCAACCAGTTTCCAACCAGACTCCTCTCACCTCTCTCATCAATAAAGCATTTTCATCTGCAGAACAGCTTCATACTGCATGATGTTTTTAGCTCCATCCTGCGTAAACTGTAGAGACCATGGTGTGTGAAAGTCATAGGACATCTGTAGTTACACAGATACTTCAGTGAGCCTATTGACAGCTAAGCTCCTGACCAGTAGCTGCATGATTTTATACATAGCACTGCTGCCACATGATTGGCTAATTTGTTAAATGCATTAATAAGCAGGTGTACAGTTATTCCTAATAAAGTGAACAGTATGTGGATGTCTGTCAGAAGCTAATGGTTTACAACCCGGTACATCTACTATACTCTGCTCATTCAGTTCAATTCAACTTTATTTATATAGTGTAATATCATAACAAACATTATCTCAGGGCACCTTTCATATGGAGCAGGTCTAAACCAGATTCTTTATAGCTATAATTTACAGTGACCCAACATTTCCCTCATGAGCAAGAACCTGGCGACAGCGGCAACGAAAAACTCCCTTTTAACAGGTAGAAACATTGAACAGATCCTGGCTCATGGTCAGAGGCCAGCTGCCTTGAACAGTTTTGTTGAGAGTGAAAGAGAGAGTGAAAGAGAGCGAGAGGGCAGGACACAAGGGGGGAGGGCATAGCACAACAATGGAACTATTAGCTATATATACTATAGTTATACTAACAGGGCTGATAATATTACTAATAGGACTAAATGAAATGGTAACAGTAGAATCAGGTTCATGGAGCAGTAGGTGGACTGCAGCCATGGATAAAGACTCAGGAGCATCAGAGGCAAAAAACCTGCAGAGAGCGACAGGACGAAGAGGAGAGAGACGGGGAAGCACAAAACGGCAGGAGAGAGGAAGAACAGTTAGTAATAAGCATTTTTGAGATGTTAATGCGCACGTGGAGAGAGGAGGAGTTGGTGGAAAGGGAATCTCGGTGCATCATGGGAAGTCCCCTGGCAGTCTAGGCCTATAGCAGCATAGTGAGGGGATGGCTTGAGCTAATGCTGAGCCAGTTCTAATGATAAGTTATATCAAAGAGGAAGGATTTAAGCTGACTCTTAAATGTGGAGAGGGTGTCTGCCTCCTGGACCCAAACTGGAAGATGGTTCCACAGCAGAGAAGCCTGATAAATGACAGCTCTGCCTCCCATTCTACTTGTGGAGACTCTAGGAACCAGTAGTAGTCCTGCATTCTGGGAACAAAGTGTTCTACTGGGATAATGAGGTTCTATGAGCTCTTTAAGATAGGCTGGTGCCTGACCATTAAGGGCTTTGTAGGTGAGGAGGAGGATTTTAAAATCTATTTTGGATTTCACAGTGAGCCAATACAGAGAAGCTAACACAGGAGAGATATAATCTCTCTTTCTGGTTCTTGTCAATACTCTCGCAGCAACATTCTGAATCAGCTGGAGACTATTTAATGTTTTACTGGGATAGCCTGATAATAAGGAGTTGTTATAAATGAGCCTAGGAGTCACAAAAACGTACTTTCTGTCATTTTGAGAAAGGATGTGTCTGATTTGCAATATTATGAAGGTGAAAAAAGCCGTCATTGAAGTATGTATTATGTGGGAGGTAAAGGACATGCCCTGATCGAAGACAACTCCAAGATTCCTAACGGTTGAGCTAGAGGCCAGAGCAATGCCATCTAGAGTAACTATGTCTTATGATAATGTGTTTCAGAGGTGTTGAGGGCCAAGCACAATAACTTCAGTTTTATCTGAGTTCAATAGTAGGAGGTTCCTGGTCATCCAGATCTTTATATCCTTAAGACATGCTTGAAGTTTAGCTACCTGACTGGTTTTGTCGGGCTTCATTGATAGGTACAATTGGGTGTCATCTGCATAACAGTGGAAGTTTATGAAGTGTTTCCTGATAATATTACCTAAAGGAAACATATATATGGTGAATTGAACTTGTCCAAGCACAGAACCTCGTGGAACTCCGTGACTAACTTTTGAGTAGATGGAGGATTCATCATTAATGTGCACAGGTTGAAATCAAAGTAGGACTTAAACCAGCTAAGAGTGAGTCATTTGATGCCAATAAAATGCCAAAATCATGTACCCTGTCATTTGGTCGCATATGTTCCTTTTCTTGGCTGGGATGAGCATCATGAGAAGCTGCTCCACTTTGTTTTCTGTGTTTGTTTCCCCAAGGCCAATACCAGAGGAGAATGACACAAGATTGACCACAATTGATATGTGTGAAATGCTAAAATGAAAACCCAGCGAGGAATTTGAGGAGTCACCTGAAGTCAGTCAAAGCACAGCTATGACAGCTATATGGATTACAAGAAGCTTCTGTCTGAGCTCAGCCTTGGTCTTTTTTCAGGTCCATCAAAGAGTGCCTTCTTTCAAGTCGTCTGCCTAAATCTTTGTTATTCAAAAGAAATTTGACAATGCATCTGTGTAGACACTGGCCAAGGCAGGGCCAGATTAACCCCTTGGGGTTGCAAAAAATGGATGGATGCATTTGGCTACACATGCTAGCTGATGATCACTTCCTTAAAAAATGTTCAGGACAACAATGGCTACAGAGATACCAACTGTACAAAAGGAGCTGTGGTCAGCCTGGGATGCTTGTGTTTGTACCTAAGTCTCTGATGATGGTGTGCATTGATAGTTATGACAACTTGAAGCAGGCTGTGGAAAGACTCAGTAATCTGCTGCTTTTCACTAACGCACACCAAGCAAGTCATCTCCACTGCAAACCCTCAGATCACCATGACCAGGGCTCTCTGTCATTGTGAAATGAAACACTTTGTACAGCAGTAGTCTAGTGCGTAGTAACGCACATGAAAGAACTGACTATCGTGACATTTTCTGTAGTGATTTTTAATCAATCTGCCTAATGTCAGGTTAAGTTCCCTCCATCCCTTCTCCGTCCTTCTTCCATCTCTTTTGCCTTGGTGTTCTCCTCACTTTAGGGCCGGCGCTTTGAACCTTTCAGCCCAGTTTGAGAGAACAAAAGCAAACAAATCGCATTGTCCTTTCAGGAATTTTGGCTTGTTCACTACCTTTCATGACCTCTTCTTTAGGCACCTCTCTGCCTCTCCTAATTCAGGGTTCCCAAGAAAGTCAATGGTTCCCTACATCCCAGTTTGACAAGTCAGGAGGATACAAGCTAATCCTCTTAATCTGGCCTTTCTCCTGCATGCAGTCACAGGGAGAGGGGGACCACAGAGAGTAATCCTGTCGGAGAAACAATAGGATTAAGGGCCCAATCCTGTGAGTGACAATCAGGTAGGCTATCCACTGACTGATCTGTAAAGCAGGAGCCCCGGCCACTCTCTCTTGAGTGACTTTATTTTTGTTTGACGGCCCCAAGAGGGATGTGGGTGAGGGGAGAAATGGGTGGGTTGTGACGGGAGGGAGGATATTTCTTTGAGAGGCTGCTGGAGGTCTGACAGGCCTGTCATCCCCTGAGCACTAGGGACACAGGAATGACTGACAGGTGAGGGGTAAGAGCTGGGAGGGTTTGTTATGGAGGACTGGGGAATTTTTTATCCAGGGGTGTGGGGTGGACGGTGGCACAGATGCAGTTGATGTCTCTTCACATTTCAGCATAGACATTGGTAGGAATATGACTATGTGTATTTTTCATGGGACAAAAGTTCTAGAAACATACCCTTTTTCCACTGTGGCAGTGGTTACATAAATAAAGCTATTTTCCCTCTTAAATATCATCTGGTGTTAATACATTAGACAGATATGGCAATCAGAAAGACACAACAACTCTTTTCACATTCCACAGTCATCACTGTTGAAACTGAAACTTTCTGATATGCAAAGCATCATTAACACATCACAAATATATGGTTTCTATTTTTAAAAAAGGCTCAGTAAAATAGTTGGAAAACGTTTTATGACAAACAGGAGGATATAGCGCATTTGTTCAGGAATGAATAATACTCATTTAATGCTATTTCACATCACATGATGTCAGCAAAACACTGCTTGAACATGGCAACATCTGTTTTCTGGGATGTGTTCATCGAAAGGAGTGAGGCGGGGTAAGTAGAATTGAGCACCTCAGGCCCTAAATCATCTCCCTCCTTCACTGCAATTATCAGAGAAGCATTCTCTGCCTCTCTCCATGCTCTCCATGGCCCACTCCGCTGCTGGCCAGTTACATGCTACTGCCTCAAACATGTCCTGGAACATTTGGCAATCATTCACCGCCATCATCGTATGCAGGGTGATACCGGAGAGCAATGAGGGTGGAGGGTTTGACGACGTTGCCCCCTTCCAGGACAGTAGTTTCCCCAGAACCTAAGTCCGCGTCTGTCTGGGTGTGGAATTCCTCCAAATGTGCCAGTTCCTGGCTTATTATTTTATTTAATCATTTTGATTGGACTGCAACACTGAGCCAGCCCTGTAAACATGAATGTTGCCGACTGATTGATTGAGTCCTCAAGTTACACCAGAGTTTCCCCATTGGCTGTTAGCTCTTTCAAAATGAATTTGTGTCACCAGTTTCTATTATGTCATCAGGGGGATGTTTATGGGCAGTGTTACCAAATTATTTTTGTCATTAGATTACCAATTTTCAGGATCCCTCTAACTACTTTTCTTCACAAAAGCACCTAATGAGAAATCTAGTGACTTTTTGAACAAACCTTAGCAACTTCCCATAGAATAGAGTCACCAGTATAGTCCTGTGAATGCGGGGTTGGGCTTTCCCTCTGCATGCACATCTCTCTGACACGTAACTGATTGAGGTTCTAAATTTCTCTCTTAGTGATCCTTTTACAAGTAAATGTAGCCAAAATCACAGCACTGCTGTTGGATATAACATATGCATTGGGTGGTTTTGACAAAGTTACAGTTATAAAATCAGGATTTTAGCAGCAGAGCAGCAGCTTGGAAATAGCTCGGAAGGGACAGCTGGTTAACATGTTGCCCTAATGTGCTTTTTCAGCCGCTATTTCATACTTATTTCATTGTGTGACATCAGAAACAGAAAAACATGTAAATGGGAACAGTTTCATCGTGAAATTGGCTGAATTAAATTATTGTATATGTGAGATAAAAGATGAAGAGAGATGCAAACTGATAAAGGGTGGCTAAATACTAGGTTTTGATCTTGGCTTGTTTAGTTAATCAAGATTTTTTAAAAATCTATCTTTCTATGATACAAGCACATATAGTTATATATTATTTCAAACATGAAATAGAATTTCACAAGCACATATGATATTTAGGCTGTAAAGCATAATGTTTGATATGTATAAGTGTGAATTTCATATGTGCTGTTTGCATGAGGACTTTCTCATGCCAGCAGCAATATATTGAGTCCCAGCAATAGATTCAATTATCCAAATGGCAAAAAGAGTTGTTGTGACAGCAGAAAAAATACACAGCAAAAGAAAAATAACCTAGAAATGAAAATGGAGAAAATGATTTTATCAAAATGTACAAATAAAAACAATTTTATAAGCTTGAGGTGAAGAGTGTATTCATACCTATTCTTTTCAACGGCAAAGCTTCTACTGCACATCAATATGTGAACTTCACCTGATGAACACCAGATGGCCCTATTGGTAGTAATATGACTTAACAATACTCAAAGTCAGAGAATCCTGTGTAGCCAAAATGAAGATCCTTAGGTCAGAGAAAAGACACACTGCTCATTGCACCAACAGTTTGAGCACAATAATCTGTTCAGAAACTAAGGGTAACTTCAAGCAGTGAGGTGCTTCTGATATCCAATTGCTGGTCTCTGCCACTACTACAGCCAGGAGCCAGCCCCAGGCCTGATAACTAAAGGAAACAAGCCTCACATCCACTGAAAAGAGGAGCTGTCGGCTCCATTCAGCTCCAGTGAACGTAGCCAAAGAAAACAGCAGTTGATTATTCACATCTCCTTGCATTACTGTGATGGTCTTGTTAAGTGCTGGGGGTAAATTACAGGTTAGCCATTGTGTGAAAAGGAATGAGTCACAGGATGGTGGATTTCCATGTGTGACAGGTGCCTGCAGTGGTTATTCTGTTTGTTCAGGTTAGCAGGAGAAATACTCTTAGCTGACACCGTGGAAAATCCCAATGAGGACTCACCCTCAGAGGTGAGAGTTAACCAAGTGGTGACCAAGATAGGGTTGAGGAACTCCTAGGGGTCCCTGACAGTGACCCTCCTGAATATTTTGAAAATTTTGCAGGACAGAAGAAATGGAGAGAATGTCTTCTAATCATTATTCATGAAGAGTACGATGATTAATCTCATGTCTGTGTTTAGGACAGAGTTGGAATCAAGATGGGGTTAGCTTAGCTTAGCATAAAGACTGGAAGCAGGGGGGAACAACTAGCCTAGCTTTGTCCAAAGTTCAAATATCTATATATTTTGTACCACAATCTCCCTGTTGTTACCATAATTTTGTCTACTTTCAACAGTGAATATGCCCAGTACCTTTTGGCCAGCTGTGGATTTGTCTTTTGCTGGATGTTCTCTTTGGCCTGTTGATGTGAATGCTGCCTACTCTGAACAAAAGTGGAAGAACCGGAAACTTTCAAAGGCTTTCATTTATTTGACAATCAGTGCACTGCAGTATATTCCAGTTTGGGATGCAGAAACCTCAAGGTGTCCCTCTGAGCTAGAAGACTGTACAAATGATTCCAGTCTCCTAGTTATCTCCCAGTTCAATATTAAGGAAATGGAGGTATAAAATGGTGTTGAGCAGCCCTAATATTTGTCCATTTGGGGGCATTTGGCACTACCTGTCCACTTATATTTTAAGGAGTCATTTATTGGTGCTTGTTAAAGGGATTAGTGAGTGACTGGTCATTCTCTAAGAAGAACAAAATTATCAGTCATTTCAGCAATGCCCCTGTGCCTAAACCTTACCAAACCTTAACCATGGTGTTGTCAAACTATGGTTTACACAAACTGATTAATTTCCAAAAATTTTGATGACATAGACAGATGATGTGGTCCTGATGACAGAAACTTCAGATCAGAAAATACTCCTTTGTGTCCCTCTTGAGAGCATGGACTTGTATAGCCTTGTATAATATTTAGGTGTAGCTCCATTTATTTTGATTTCAGGTTCTCACTTAGTGGTCTGATTAGATCATATCCAAGATTAGTTAGGGGATTCTACAATCCTGTATTTTTAAAAAAGGACTACTAGACTGTTCTTTTTATGCTTGTTGAAATAGCTTAGATTCCCAGTTATAACTGTTGACTTTAAATAACTATAGTTGCCAAACATACAGAGCTGGTGTTGAATGCAATGGTACAGTTTGAGTGTTTGCTCATGTATCTGATGAAGATCTTGTAGATCAATATATCATGAAATAAAAAAGCTGTAATCAGTTTTGTATATTTGTTCTGTATATATATATATATATATATATATATATATATATATATATATATATATATATATTAACACACACACTCATGCACACACGCACACATACACACACACACACAAGCATACACATACACACACATGTATATATATGTATATTAGGCTTGTGGCTGGCACTCAGCTGAAATTCAAAGATTAGGTAATGTACTTGATAATGTTCCAGTGATCAGAAAATGATCAGCATACTATTTGGAAAAGGGAGAAATCTGAGCAGAGAATTTGTCTTTTTAAAGACAGACTTGTTTGAAGTGTTTAAGTAAACAGTGTAGCATTTTTCACAGGCCTGACACCTGACAGAGGCTTTGTGCCTCATGATGTAGCACCTTCTGAAAGGAATGATGTCATGGAAGACATGGGTATCAGGGATAAGAGGGAGGAGGCTTTTTTTCTCCTACAGTGGTCTAAGCTCCCAAAAACTGAGTGACACTACAGAGAAGGAAAGACATGTGCAGACAAGAAAACACATCGCTCACTACCTCTGACTGATAATGATACCCAAACATCTACTATCAGCCTCATCCACCTCCAACTACAGTTAACTGATAACATAACAATACTATGTTTATATGTTTATGTGTATACTATATATTATGTTTGTATATATATATATATATATCACATACATATATATATGTATGATGTTGCATGTTAGTGTAAAGGCTGTTTAAAGTTTTCTCCATGTAGAGAACAAAGTTCATTGCTGTGTGTATGATCATTGTGTCAGAGAGAGAGAGAGAGAGAGAGAGAGAGAGAGAGAGAGAGAGAGAGAGTGTTTGTGTGTGTATGTGCG
Source organism: Istiophorus platypterus (assembly GCA_016859345.1). Classification (NCBI taxonomy): domain Eukaryota; kingdom Metazoa; phylum Chordata; class Actinopteri; order Istiophoriformes; family Istiophoridae; genus Istiophorus; species Istiophorus platypterus. Next base: position 24,145,763 of record CM029124.1, read on the forward strand.
TATGTGTGTGTATACTTGTTCTTATATCCCACTGGGGAATTTACCCTATATTCACACTAACCCATTGGAACTCCCCATGGGTAGAGAATGCTTTTTGAGGGTTAAGACTTGGTTTTAGGGTTCAGGTTAGAACCAGGTTATGGTTATGGTTAGGGTTGGAGTAGGGCATTTAATTGTGAGGGTTTAGGTCAGTGTAAAGGGCTTGAGGATACATTATGTCAATGAGTGTCCACTTGGGAATAGTTTGCTAGTTTGCTAATGTCCATCAGCAGCCTGAGCACATGTTTTGAAATTTAAAACAAGACACTTAAATCACTGTCATCTTAATACCATCAATAAATCAAATATTGTTCTTGTATCACACCCCCTCCAGCAGTATCCTGCAACCCAATCATTTGGTTGCTGATCTGCTCATGAAATTTGTGTATTTGAAAATAGAAAGGCATTTTCTCACTGACCTACAAGATGGAAAAAATGATGTTAGGTAGGTTTAAAGTGTTAAAAATCGAAGATGTCTAGGATTATTGTTTCAGTGATTTGTATCGCTGTAATATAACTCTGAGTGAGTGTCCTGCTGCAGAGCACTAGACTGGAGAGCCAGTCTACTATCCGTTCCACTAGCTTCTATTCAGTACTTTAATGTTATTGCAGACATGTTTAAACTGTACACTCGCTCATACACTGCCATTCATCAGACATGGGGCATGGTTTCTGTTCACAATGATAACAAAGATGTTAAAGAGTTTTAACCAAAACAGGAAAGATGTTTAATTATTTGCATAGTTGCAAATATCATTGGCATTTCAAATGAGGTTTTCTTACTTTTGCAAAAGATTCCAGAGGTTTTGGTTTCACTTTGGTCCAATGAGTGACAAAGCTATCAACTTTGATTCTACATGGTTTGTATCAACTAAAATCTAAGCTTTTCACTTAACTTTTTAGTTAACTTAGCTTAAGACCTTCGGCTTTTTCCCACCTGATACAAAAATAGCCGCGGAGATCTCCCATTAAAGGCTTCCAGCCACTTTTGCCTTTATTTGAAGGTGAAGAGAGGCGACAGAATGAGAGAGAGACAAGAGAGTTCCCCAGCTAGATCTGAACCAGGGACAACACAGTCATAAGCACTAGACCAGCAGCGCATAGCAGAATTTTGAACATTCTGTATTATATCAAAGTAATCATTCAGTATCTGCAGTAAAATCCTGGCCACAACACTACTGTGTGTGCTGTTGTAGCTACTAATGCTATTTCTGCAAGCTACAAAGGTACACTTTAAGATGTTCAGGAACTACACTGACAGGGCTATTTTTTTCCTTAGGTTTGTGTCAAACCAGTTTCATTGTTTTAACTTACTTGTGTCCACAAATTATTAGCAATGGCTAAAGAAATTACTACTTATTGTTTTTAATGAAATCCTCCACCCAGAAAAACTGGTGTGAGCTGTTTTTTTGTGGAGACTGGCCACATCCCCAGACTCTATAATTAATTCAACTGTCATAAGTCCCTGGGGGTCACATCTCCTGCATGGGTGTGCAATGTCTGTACGCACCCTGGCCATTCCTCTTATGTGGCCCTCGCATATTAGTTAATGGACAGCATATGATCTAATATATGCCATTAATGGCCAGTAGGGAGGGTCGCGACTCAGACTCACAGTGTAAACCCAGGGACATGTGTGGCTGATAAAGCAACACATAAACAAGAACTCACACACAGCCTTGATATAGCTCTACTGAATGTCACTCCTGCTTATTCTGTTGAGCATGATTTACACTCTGTTCAGACTCCTTGTCATTTTTGGTATGGGCCAAAATGTGTCTATAGCTCTAAGTATTGGAAACATTTAAAGTCCTGGAAGATATAAGTGATACCTCTGAATTTTAGGTTTGAAATATGGAATATTCTAAAATATGAATTCAAATTTAGCAATTTTTGAATATTTAATTTTATTTAATGTCCGAAGTTACATAAAACTGCCTCCAGGCTTTAGTGCTAAGAAGAAACTCAATGAGAGCAGTCTGCAAAGGCTGTTGCAGATTCTGGAAAAAAAATCACAACACAAGACATCTAAAAGAGCCTCGGGTTGGCCTGGATCAATCTGTATCGTTGGTTTCAGCCTGGACCATATGTCACACACTAAAACACAAGACTAATGTTTGCAAAAACTCATAGATAAGCCACAGTCTTTCTTGGATAATGTTCAATGTACAGATGAACCCAAAGTAGAGCCCTCTGGGAAAATGGTGCCTCAGTTTGTTTATAGGTAATGAAAGGAAACTGATGAGGAACACAACACCATACCCACTGTAAAACATGGTGGAGGTTCTATCATGTTGTTGTTCTGCTCTGCTGCCTCTGGTACTGGAGGCATTGGATGTATCTAAGGGATGAAGAAATCAGAAGATTACCAAGGAATTTAGAGCCAAATGTGTTACCCAGGGTCAGAAAACTAGGTTTTTTTTAATCAAAGGTCTTTCAGTGGGACAACAGCTTAAAATCTGAAATCAAGCAGAACAAAAGAAAGGTTGAAATGAAAAAGATGGACTGTTTTAAACTGACCAGCAATGAGATCTGACAGAAATCCTATTTAAAACTTTGGAGAGAGCTGAAATAGGACAAAGCAGAAAGGACACCTGCAATCTTAAAAGAGCTTGAACATGTAGCAATGGAAGAGCAGCAGAGACTAACAGCAGGCTGATGCAAGAAGCTTCTAGATGGCAACAAGAAACGTTATGAGTATCACTGTTACCAAAGATTCTGCAACCAAATATTAGTGAAGTTTGCCAACAATTATCTGAGGTACGTTTTATGTTTGTATTATTTCATTAATATACACACACATATACATACACACACACACATATATATATATATATATATATATATATATATATTTTTTTTTTTATAATTTTTTTTTTTCAACCAGCACTGTAAGTAGTGAAAGGGGAAACTGAACGTCTGTTCCGATTCATAGGCTTCTTTACCTGTACTATGTTCAGATATGTTATTGTTATGTTACTGATTAGCCTGGCTCTAGTTCTCTGAATCACTGCACACATCCAGGTTATTCAACAATTCTAACAGGTTTGCACCAAGTGATGGCTGCTGGATGGAGAAACAGTTTGGCCATTCATAGCTCTGTATGTGGGATTAAGAACAGGGATGACATCAAGTGCTTTCTTAGTAGGTTTAAGTTGACTCAGTATTTTTATAGTGCCAGTCTCATTTCACGACAGTAAAAAGGGTTGACAATATGAAAGGAGTCAATATGAAAGCAGCTCCCTCAGCTTTACCGATCTTTGTAGTGAATATATCAACCCATTGTTTGTCTGTCCGGAAAACAACTTCACTGTTTTGGTTCACGTTAACTGCTTTCATAGCTTCTTCTTTGGCTGCAGCTGTATCGTTATCTGAATGGTGAAGATCTGTGGATCTTTGCATTTAAACTCTGTATCTGGATCAGATCTTTGCATGCAAACTAGGTTCACAGACTTGTTAATAGATTTTGCACATCCCAGGTCAAGGGAAGCAACACCCTGAGTGGAGCATTTTTCATTTCTAAATCCCATTTTGTGGGGGAAGACTTGCTAACGACTGGTGGCTTTTGCCAGGCAGTTTAAGCTAGCTGGAAGATGCAAAGCTACAGGAACTTTTCGACTTGCTTTGTGGATTTTTTTCTTCAGGTTATAGTCTCATTGTAAAAATTGCATTTACACCTGACTGACATCCGATAACAATGTGGGCCCGACCACCTTTAAATACGGTCTGGCCAATGCAATCACATTCCAGTACCAATTCGTTCTGCTTGCAGTTACATCTGCAATTAACATTTGTTTTGCCTTATCCAGATAACATATCCAGATAGAGATTGTATCTTTCAAGGTGTATATGGGGTATAGATGACCACCCTACCACACATGCATATCCATGCATACTCCTCCCATTGCTAGGACATGACCTCCAGCTTTTCTGGTCCTTTGTGTGAAACACCAGATGCACTTCATATGTGGTTCAATATTGCAGATGTGTGATCACATAGATTTGATCTCTGTCCATTAGGTGGACCCTAACATTGTTCGGAGTGGATTTAGGGGGTCAAACACTCCAATCCCCTCTCTTGTGTTATCTCAGGTGCAAGGGTCAAATGTATGTAAACCAAAACAGTGTGTTTCCATAGTGATGAGATAGGTTTGTCATGAGGCTAATGTGCCTTAATCCCTTCAAAGGCTTTGGCTAGATCAAGGCAGCCACTCCAAAGTATTGAGGAGGACAGAGATGTTTTTCTCACTGGGACTTATTCAGAGGCTCTACAGTGTGTGCACATGATTTTTACACATTAAGAATTTGTGCTCACACTGCCTCAAGTGAATGGATTAGCACTTTACCTACAGGCTCTGGCATGCTTCTCGTGTCCAAATATGAGTTCTGACCAGGTCACTTGCACATAATGAAACCGTTTCTCTCTGTCCATAGTCATTATCAACTCAGATGAAAATGCAACTCAGAATCACACTGACATTTGTAATAATGCAAATTAATGATCTAGTTTTTCAATGCAGGGAATACAAAATCTGGAAGTACTTGTTTATCTACTCCAGGAACATGTATCATTTTTCTGAAAAAACAGATGACTGTAACTCTTACTGAGTTGCATAAGGTAGTGGAGCCGCAGCTAGCATGGATATGAAAGTTGGACTTGGGGTGTATAACTATATATATTTTGCTGCTGCTGATGCCTTAGTGATGTCATCAGGGTTACAAATTTATTAACAGAAAGCCTGTGTTACAAAGTTCAGAAAGTCAGAAAGACATGGGCCAGTGAAAGATGCTATTCAGTAGCAGATAGGGAAATGTAGGACCCAGTGTTTTGTGAGCTGAAATGGCACCAGGGACCCAAAGTCATCATATCCTGGCCTCTGCTACTTCGATTTTGACCATTATCTTCCTCTTATTAGTCCCCCTACTTTATTGAATACTTTATCATTGGAGTGGACCTTTAAACATGAAAACAAAGCAGTGCACAAAACTAACAAAACTACAATAGTTCTTTTTAGATTTGAAAACTTTTATTGTGAAAATAGAAAGCTTTATTGAACTGATAAATATGAACTATGTTTATGTGTGTTTATCATCTGATGTGGACAGGGCTCTGTCTAAAGTCCAGTGAGTGCAGGGCGGTGGCCAGGGCTGCATACAGGTGAGCGCTGCTGAACCTCAGGCAGTACACTGGGCTGCTCACTGGGTCTGAGCTCAGCTGGAAGAACTGCGAAACAAACAAAACATAAAATCATATTACAACATCATTACATTATTGTTTAACATGTGGCATTTTTCTCATAAATGGTATTTTAAATTTGTCTTTTAAATGTGAGGTACTATGCCTAATTCACACTATAGGTATCATAGTCATTTGCATCATCTTGAGGATATACTGTGCATACCTGTAAGCACTGAGTCTGACGCTTATCCCAGAGTCTTACAACACCGTAGTACGAGGAGCCGCTTGCTATCATGTGATTTCCGTCTGTCTGGATGCAGTACAGAGCACTGTCATGAGGCTCCTCCCACTCCATTGCGCACTTCCTGTTGGGAAGGGTGGGAGAGTTTACACATGCTGAGATGAACAGGAGTTTGTTTTTGGTTTGTTTGTACTTTTTGCTTTAGAAGGAACACGTGATGTCTAACTGTTCAATGTTCCCAACTTAAAAGATTTATGGAAGAGTTATGTAGAAGAAAAAACGCCACGTGTCCCATGGAAGAATCTTCATGGACGTACTGGAGAAAAAGTTCTGTGTCTGGTGCTTTACTGTTTTTCCTTCTTAACTTTCCACTTTCAGAGGCATTAATACTTTTTTTGCAGAGTGTAAGATTGTTGTAAGCTCATTTAATGGATGTCTATCATGATGCAGCTCTTCTCAAAAACATATGAATATATATTTAAGGGTTTGTCTAACTAAACTAAATGTTTCATATGTGTATCATACAGACCACAATTATTAAACAGGGAAACATTTTTAATTCTGTTAACTGTGCTCATCCACATTGGATTTCAAATGAAACCGTGACCTTGTTGCTCAAGTGCTGTTTGTCACAGCCAGTATAACTGAACAAACAAACGTAAAAACACTAAGAATGTAAAGCAAAGTGAGGCTGCCAAAGCAGTAGGAAGTGAAAGTGCTGCACAGTGAGTCTGAAGAAGCCAAATTCACAAGTTCAATCACTGTCATTCTTCAAAATAAAAAAAGACAATATCTACAGCACTGACTCCCGTTCCTGTAACCACATCACCTCTTTCCTCGGAGCCATCACTGATGTCCTGCCTCCCAGCATTTCCAGGACTGTCCTACCTCTCTGACCTACTCTAGCCTCATGCCTTTCTGTAGTCTCCATTCATCGGACGCCAACCTCTTATCTCCAAAACTAGGCACCAGACCTAGAGGGGCAGTATTTTCAACTGCTGCCTCCACCCTCTGGAACCCTGTCCCAAAACACATTTGAGACTATACCACCTACTCAAAACCTTTCTAGAGCTGTTTTTGGTATCTGATTTAATATCCCCTGCTATGAAATGTACTCTTAGTGTGTTCTTATGTTTTTAGTCTGTTTTATATTATTTGGTATATTTTTTTGTTTAAAGCATTTTTGAGTATCTTGTAAAGTTCTCTATTAATAAAATGTAATATTATCATCATTAGTTCCAACTTGGAGGTTGTCTAGTTGGGAAAAATACCTCAAATACTTCTGTTCAAAGAACTGGCTTCTCGAGAACCCTTTATTTTGATATATGTATAATCGAAACCAATTCAACCATCCACCTTGGTGTGGGGAGAATTTACAATTGGTTAAAACAAGTCTCTTGGCTGTGATTAACCAAAGCATCAAAGATTGTCGTATGGCTGTTGGTTTGTGGATGTTGCACTTATCTTATGTCCTAGTGTAATGATTAATGTGAATACCATATAACTACAGTGTCCACGGTTTGACTCTTGGCTGGGGGACCTTTGTTGCTGGTCATATCCCTCTCTTGCCTCATGCATTCCCTCTGCATTGACTGTCTGATGAATGCAAAATGCCAGAAAAGAGAATTAACAAAATTTAAAAAAAAAAAAAAAAAAACAGATTCCAAACAATGACAGCTGGAATCTAACCTTCAGGCCTTAACCCAAAAGACATCTCATTATAGACCCTTTTATAGATACAGAGTCCCCCAATTGTAAGATACCAAAATTCATTGGAAAAATTTAAGATAAATTTGAAGGAAACATACCAAGTATTCTTTGGAGTCAAAGGCTGTCTGAAGTCTTTTTTTTTACAGGCAGTTGATTATATTCTGAGGAATTTTTATGACTTATGTGATCCATTTAAACCCAAGTAAATATTTATTAATTAATTAACATTTCATTTTGGAAAGTAGGTTACATGAGTAATTACTTGGAGTTAATTCATCGACATAACAATAACATTTAAACTCTGTTTCCTCTCCCCTTTAATTAAAAACCAAATTATATAGGTATTGAATGGAACCTTCCTATGAATATACAGTTAAATAGCATGCCTTTTTAGGAAATTATGGGAAAGTATCAGATCGATGACATAAATTTATACCAGCTGATCCAACTTCCTAACATAACAATGCTGAGACTCCCTTTTCTGTTTACAGTAAAACACTATACTACGGTGAACAAGGTGTGTGTTTTTAAATTGGTGAAATGTATATTAGGGACTTTTGTTACTTTGTGGAGTTTGTATTTTTCACTTCCAGGATGCAATGAAAATGGGTGACTTAACCCAAAGAGGTTTGCTAAATTAAGAGCGTAAATTTGTATGTATTATCTGTGTATGTGTGAGTGTGAGAGTGAGCGAGCGACGGAGTGAGCCTCCAGACATCTCCACTGCCCCATTGTCTGCCCCTGGTGTCTCGCCATCACTTATTGATGAGGCTGCTCTAATGGAGGATCGATGTCTATTGGCAGAAAATACTTATCTCCAAAATACTTCCCTTCAATCTTAACCACAGCCACCACCACCCACTGCCTGCTACACCCACACACACACACACACACACACACACACACACACACACACACACACACACACACACACACACACACACACACAAACATTTATCATGATTCATGATATAAAACATGATATTTTCTTATAACATCATCAAGTCCCGGTATAATTCATCTGACAGTCAATAATTTCAGTGTTTACTGTCAAAGTTTTTGGGATGAGCAGTTCTAAAGAAAGCTTCCAACATTAATTTTTGAATGCTACTTGATCTGGCAAACAACACTACGAGGGCAGTGCAACCCAGGATCATTACAGCATGCAGATGCAAGGTTTTTGAAGAAAGGTGAAACTAAACTATGACAGCATTTTCTACATCCAGACACTATCAGAGCAGGGTAGTTAACTCCCGAAATGAAGCATTTACTCGAGCATTGCTAGGGGACACAACTATGTCATGGCAGATGTATTGCTCAGGACCCAGGGAAATTTAGAGTGTGACATTACTTGGATGATGCTCATAACAAAGCTTCAAATTGGATTAAGGCAGGCCAATCAATCAGCCCCTCAAAAGGCACATTTTGAACATTGTACATTGATTCATCATATCACAAGATAGTAAATTCAATGATATCTCCCTGATATCTCAATATCATATGACATATTTTGTAATAGAGGATTTTATCCTCTATCACAAAATTTTATCTATATCACCCATTTCAACTGTTAGTGAATTGTTCGTACTGAAAAGATGAGTGTGTTCACAATCAAACTGATCATTCATTAGATCTATTAAGCATCATGGGACTATTCAGAATCTGCATTATTTTTTTGTCTATCACAGTGCATTTGTCTTTGGTGGTGAGCCCCACCTCCAGACAACCTGAACCTCCTGGATGACCCTGGGAGCCGTTTGAGATTGGTTTGACCATATGAATTATTGATATCTAAAGAGGGACCCCCCTCTGCCACCCTTCACCCCCAACACAACCCCTTTCAAAGTCCCCAGAGCGATCTGCCAATCACATTTGATTTGTCTTACTTGAGTGATCCCCCTGAAATATAGCCTGACACCCGAATAACCTCTGATGTCCTAAATAAATACTGGCCTTCCCGATCATGTTAGGGACCCTGTCAGCATATATATGCTGCATTAATATTGACACCACCTGTGCTCACACTGGTGGAAAGAAAAGAGTTGGCATGGAAGGATTTTTACAACATGCTTTTTCCCCTAGCTTTCCATCCTGGCAAGAAAACAATACTGAGGGCTAATGGATTCCATAACTTTAAATCAATTATATAACCGAACATTCTATAATTTCTGTCTATGCTGAGGAAGTATGCGTAATAAAATAAGCATAATAATTACCAAGTGCTTTTATATATTGAGGAACTGGGGGATAATTCAATATCTTTTAGCATTTATTTGTGTGAGTATATTGTACTAATATGATAATATCATATTATCATTTAACTTATTTTGATTAAATGAATAATTTTAAAAAATTGTAATTAATTATTAACCCGCATAATACTCATCATACTCGAGTTTTGTTGACACATTTACACAATGCACACAACAGTGGAACACAGTTCAATTCAGGGGACAACTGAAACAACTGAATGACTGCTGGAAAATGCTTTACAGCAAAAGTACATCTGCTGCTATTTGTGCTTCCATTCCTGAGATGAACATTTGCTTGGTGACAGGAGAGGCACACTGTAGTTGCTTTCCTGGTAGTGGTGGCAGAGGACTGGAAGGCTTTAAGTGCACCTCAGCATCCTGGTCATTAAATGAATGTGTGGCACCATGCAATGGTACAGCTGCATGGGTGACGTCAAAAAGTTATATTCATCTGACCCTGTTAAAATGTTTTAGTTTTTTACATTCATCTGTTTACACATGGCCAGGTTGCACTGTGAGGTTGATTCAGATTACAAACATGAGTAATCATACACACTAGTGTCAAGGCTGCAATTTGAAATGGAAAACTTGCCATTTGGTCAGGTAGTCGTGATAATAAATATGTTTTTGAGAATTTTCAGAAATTCTGCTGTCAATGAAATGCATCGGCTTTCACGTTTACATGCTTTTATTTTTTGCAAATCAGATGACATTTCAAACACTTCCATCTCTCTACTACGCTAATTTTAGGACTGCTTTCAGCCCCTACTTTAAAACTATCAGCATGATCTACATACAAACTGCCAATTTAGTTACATACTACCTTAAACTAGAGACTAAATGCCTTCATTGATTACACTTCAAATGACACCTCAACTCCTTTTAAATGCTTACGCTTTTAACTGCTTTAAGTGTTTCAACTTAACCTCCATTATCAATGACAACTCACAAGCAAATATTTTAAGACATTTATACCTGTTCTTCAGAAAAAACAAAACAAATGAAAAACAGACAAACAAACAAACAAAAACAACATATGTAAGCCTTTCACCAGATATAAACTTGGAAACTCGCCCAAAATTGCTAAGACCCTGAATTGCTGTAGGAAATTCTGGAGAGAGTGTCCTAAAATATGACTACTGGTCTCTAGCAGGTTGTGGTAAAAGTCTGAAGAACTGTACAGTAGAAGCACTGTAGGTGTCACTATTTAACCAAAAGAGCCACTGGCGAACACTGTGGAAGGTATCAGAACCACTGGTTAAAATAGTTTTAATTGCTGCATACTTAAAGAACATAATGTGAACGAATGGTCTCATGATAAAATCCGGCTCTTCAAGGTGAACTAAACGAGAGAGAGAAGATGGCGTACCGTGGGCTGAGTCGGAGGTCCCATAGTCGAATGAAGGTATCATAGCCACAGGTAAAGAGCTGGAACGGAGACTCAAACACCATGTCCAACACACCAGCCCCACGACGAAACTCTGAGCCCAGACAGCACACACACTCCAACCTGGTAAAGGAGAGAGAGACAGAGGAACATGAAAAGAGGAAAAATGAAATTTGTATTTTCACATGACATTAATCAAATGTTTAATTCAAAATTTCAGTCCAGTTTCATCAAAATATTCAATCTGCAGTTTAGCTTTATTTAAAATATATTTCACTGTTTTTTTCCCCTCAGTGTGACACTGCTAAATGGCAAGGTTGATGATGATTGGTTTTTACCTCATCAATAAGCCTTGAAACCCTGAGCTTATTTGTCCCACTCTTTTAATATCTTTAACGTAATCTTAAACATTTTCTTTATTTTATTGGCATGGTTCTTTGATGGAGATAGAGGTCTAACAAATGTTAGGCAAAATGATGGTTTGCTGAGGATTATATGTAATTCTGTCATGATGACTGACAGACTAGATTTATAGCTGTATGATAGATGGAAATGGCATAGCTAAGGAACTCGTGCATGTAGCTGCCATTTGCTACAGCTGAAATGATGTGTGTCTCCTCAAAAATGTAACTCCACCTTCGGGCAAGGATAGCTACAGAGAGACAGTGCTTTTCAGATCCCTATGTCTAGTGAAACCACTTTTGATGCAAATCTTCTGCTACCTGTTAGTCTTGCTCTCCTTGATAGTGAACAAAAAAATAAGTAAGGAGACTGCACATAATAATCGCAATTTCAGTCATGAGATAAGGCTGACTTCACTTGTATCACAAAGTAACTACAAAGAATTGTGACAGATTCTCTTTGGGTATTATAATTAAACTGTGATACAGACAAATAAGCAACAGAACCACATCATCTGCAAAGACCAGAGAAGAAATTCTGAGGTATCCAAACCGGACACTCTCCCCCAGCTCAATGACAAGGGACCACCCTGACGGATGCCAACTCCCTCTATTTGAGTTCCATCTAGTCATCCTTCTACTAATGTCCTAAATCAAGGTTGCTACTTTGGGGCTCCCATTAACCCCTTATTTCATATAGAAACCCAGCTCATGTTATTGTTTGACTAAAAATTGTAACTTTGTACGCGTTTTAACAACTTGGATCCACATTTCCTATTCTGACACCATATAGAATTTGAATCAAGTTAGTGTTGTCTGTGTTTTACTGAGTCTGAATTGGACAATATGGCTCTGAGTGTGGGACTTCTGACATATAAACTGTGTGTCTATAAAGTGCTCAATAAAGTTTGTTGATGTGGTGTGTGTGTGTGTATGTGTATGTGTATGTGCATGTGCATGTGCGTGCATGCGTGCATGCGTGTGTTTGGGTCCAGCTCCATGTAGCACCATGCTCTTGTGATCACAGCTCTGTGCCGCTTGCTCCTAGCCTCTTGATTATTGGAGAATAACTTGCACTCAGCAGGGCGGATTATTGCAGAATAACTGTCTCTTTGTTGCCATTTAATACCCTCCATGACCGTGACTCTGTGCGACTCTCGCACATTTGATACCTGCCCCGTAGCAACCATTTAAAGGAGTCCACTGGCCTTGGCGACAGAGCACCCCTGTGCCTCGACTCGTGCCCCCCTCCCTCGCCCTGGAGCTCAATCCACAGACTTGGGCTGGTAATCCCCCAGCCTTACCCCAGGGGGCCTTCTTATTGGACCAGGGCTTTCCCCACAAGGTGCCTTATTGGGTGAGAGCTCCCTCATTGCCAGGATCTCATGACTAAGCCCAGGCCAATGGGGAGTCTGTGATGAGGCTGAGTTTGTGTCTGTGTGGGGTAGTGACCCCTCATTTTCCCCTTACCACTAAAACCAAGGAGCTTAGCACATGCCACATAAAAAGAAACTCATTCAAGCCAAAGAGATGCAAGTCTGTTCATTCATAACTAAATAATGATGTCTCCATCACAGCACTACCACGCTATCTAAAAAGGGATCCGCAATTCATAATCCCTCGAACAAGATGATTACAATCTGCACTGTTCTTAAAAAACAAAAAACAAAAAATTTAAAAACACCCAAATGTGAGAAGAAAATAAAAGCTGGGCTTCCATAAAATGGACCTGACATCTGTGCAGGGGTCTTAAAGCCAGTAATAGCACCATGCGATGAGTTGGTGCACAGTGCAAAACAGCAGGGATTCTCAAATTGGTAGGTCAGTGGCTTTTATGGGCTGTGTGTGATTACAGGATGGAGGCGTAAGCATATAATCTGTCAGTATGACTGTATCTGTTAGTGAGCAGCGGCACAATGTTCTGATCTGACCATCCTTTCCAGCGCTTGTCTGGGTCCATATCGTAAAATACCTGAGTCTGGCTTCAACAGTGCCTGACTGAGAGGTGTCACATGGCAGGCTCTAAAACATAACTGACTGGCTGAATCATAACCATCACACAGTCTGTATTCAAAGGGTTAGTGACATACACAGGAGAACACAGTATCATAGACTGTAAAAATCACAAGGTGGCTTGTTTCGGATACATGTGGATTATGTTAAAAGTAGTTGTGTAGTTTGTTATGTAATGGACTTGTGGCACACAATGACCCGCAAAAGACATCACACAGGTGATATAGCTGACAGAAGGGAGGAAGGGAAGACAGAGACAAAACTGTATGAATGATCTGCAATGCCACCACAGTGGGCATGATGTGCAAATAACTATCCTGATTCTCCACAATAAATAAAGGACTATAAAACTAACTTCTAATAGGAACATCTGACATTCTTTGACAAAATAATCATTACTCTAGTCCTCATTAGTATGTATTCCACTGACAAAGGGATAATTCCAGTGTATTACAGTTCTTAATTTTACAATCTTGGCCATCATTTCTACCAGTAATAGGAATATTGTACCTGGCAAGTTGATTGGTAAGATGAAGTAACATGGCATACTGCTAAAAAGGAGTCTGAACTTTCAAGAAATATGATCAGCCAGGTGATCAAACAAGTTGGAAACAAGGGCCAATATTAAAATGACCACTGCATTCATTCGGAAGAGCCTTTCATCCAAAATGACTTACAATAAGTCCATTTCACCACTAAGGGAACAATCATAAGTTGTTAGTGCATCCTTTCCAAACAAAGAGAGTGTCCAGTGCTACAGCCAAATAGTTCAGGGTTGGGTTTTTTGTGGAAATGAGACATTAGTAAGTGTGTTGGTATAATTTGACAAGGTGTTTTTCAGCTTGTGGTGAAAGATGTGCAGTGACTTTGGTGGAATCTACTATCAACAGAAGCGACACCTCAACTGAAATGAGGAACCAAATGCTCCTCTGAGTTATGGGGTGACTTTTCATGTGTCACACTGGTTTGAAAACAACTCCTAACAAATGAGGGGAGAGTTTATAAGAATATAAAACGGTATGATGATTAAAGCTACATTTTAACTACACAAACACTGTTTCATTGCCAACAGTTTTGATGCTTTTGCACTCTTATTCCTTTAATGCAGCTCAGAGTAACATAAAGAGACTTTCTGATGATAATCGAAAATAAAAACTAAACACTGTTGTCTTGAAGCAGCAGCAGAAACACAGACATTAATTTCAACTTTTTTATTTGAATCACATATTCAGTTGTTCATCAGACAAAAAAAGAAAAAAAATACCACTCTACAGACCCTTTCACATGACCTAGTAGCTGAAACAGTAAACTCATAGTAAACAGAAGCATTTCATAACCAGCTTCTTAACACAGGTTGTCCAGGACGGCAAATGTTTGGCTCAGTGAAGAAAGAAAGCCCAGAGAGAGTAAGACTAAATGGAACGTGCTTCATGATATGGGTCCCTGATGTCAAAGATGAGAGTAACTGTTTGCTTAGCTTTAAATAAAGAACATTCTTGTGATCCAGGTTGTTTCTTATAATTTGGGACTTCCTGAAGAAGGACTAGATGTCTTCCATCCTTTGATTTTTTTGGGGTGTTTTAGCCAAACATTTAAATTAACAACACTGAAAGCCAACATGTTCCTCCTTAAGTTTAGATATCAAAATAAATAACTGAAGTCACTTCTATTTATAAAAGACATTATTTTTTAACTCTGATATTTAAACCATTTTAACTAAAAATACAAACTGCTTAAAATGCCTCAAATTTTATTTACTTCCTTACAGGTATTGCCTGTCCTGCAGCTTGCGGCCAGCATTCGGCCTGAGGGTTGCCAGATCATCAAGCCAGTATCCCCCATATCTCACTCTTTTTCATCTTATACTGTTTACAGCAAACAGACAAACCTGACAACTCTGCACAGCCCGGCATCGTCCTGCAGTTGAAATTAGTAAAAATAATTTCGTACTGCCTTGTCATCCCTACTGTCCATACACAAATCTGTGCCTACTCTATGCTTGTAGGGCAGCATCAGGATGTGAACTGCAACAGGAAGCCAGTAAAGTAAACAGAGAAGAGGAGTGGTGTGGGAAACCTTTGCAAAATTGAACAGCAGACAGTGAGCAGCATCCTGGACCAGCTAGAGGTCTAGTGGCAGATGTTAAGGCTCTAGAGAGGAGGATGTTGGTCCATGTGGGAGATGAGAATTACCTTGGTGAGGACCTGGACTCCTTTTCTATCAATGAGGGAGTGTCTCCACCCAAACTGTGCATAAATGTCCCTCATAGTTTTAAGACTGGCTTCAACCTTGACCTACTACACTCACTGCATATGTGCGCACAGTTTTTCTGAAAAAGAGGGATTATTAGTTACATTTCTGGGGTGGCATGGTTGTAAAGGTCCTGGGTTCAAACCCTGGTTTGGCCAGGGCCTTTCGTGTGGAGTTTACATGTTCTCCCTGTGCCTGCCTGGGTCTTCTTCCGCAGTCCAAAGACATGTAGGTTAATTGGTGACTCTGAATTGCCTGTAGGTGTAAATTTGAGTGTGACTAGGTGTTTGTGTCTATTCCAGGATGTACCCGCCTCTTGGCCAATGTCAGCTATAAACAAATTGCCTCCAGCCCCCCCGCAACCAACAAAGGATAAGCAGTGTAGCTAATGGATTGATGGGATGGACAGATACATTTCAGGCGCTATCAATTTCACCTTGACATCCAAATAGAGTGGGTTTAGATCTGGATAAACTGCTGGTTTGTTTACAACCTGTCTGATCATCTGACTACTCTTGTTTCTTTAGGTTGGACTTTATTGTAGCTATGTTCACCTGATCCCTGATCTCAATTAGCTTGGAGAGTGTTTGTCATGTGACTTAAAAATCCCCATAAATACAAAACACAACATTACAGTCGTAGAGTTGTCTAAGTGATCAACTAAAAAACTGAAAACAAAGCCAGGTACTACCTTGTTGAAGACAGTGCAACCAAAATGTTTGGGGGATCAAAGTATCATATGCCGGAAAGAAATTGTGCAACATCATACAACAAATCTGATTCTGCCTGAACAAACAGCAGCAAAGTACACCCTTCATTATTAAGATTCACTGCTTTTATATTTCTTAATATTCTGTATGTCCACTTCATTCATTCATCTTCACTTTATGTATTTTCCATCATACTGTCTGATTTGTCTCTGAGACACCACTTTCCACAGATAATCCTTGTGCCAAGTCGGAAGCTCTTACTTGTCTGTTTTTAAATACAATGTCATGTAAATAACAAATTCTGTGTTGTGTCAATTTTCAAGGATGGCCACTGCTCCTTCTGTTATTGTCAGTAAGGCTCTTTCGCTTCTTCCCAACTACTGATGAAACTGTGTTTTAATTATGTTCAGTAGCTTATCGATTCTCCTCTATCCTCTCCCATCTTTGTGAACTCTCACAATCTTCTTTCTTACTTGTTCAGGCAGTTCCTTGCCATGTGGAGACATGTTGCATTAGAAACACCCAGGCCAAAACTGAGGAGGCTGTGCTGTTCACAGTTTCTTTTAGATGTAATTTGGGGGCTGTATTTTCAATAAAGTCAATTTAATCTTTTTGTTTTTAATTGTACATAAGATCAAATACCCTAACCTTAAAAAATCTCTATTTATTGAATCATTTAACATTTTAGAGACATTGCACAAGGGTGTGCTTAGTTTTGTTTTACACTGCATTTAATATTGATGGACTTAGTTTAATCATAACAGAAATAAGTAAACTACAAAAATAGGGCCCAGGTTTTAAAATTATGTAAAAACTTCCATTAAAATGAAAAGGATTCAAACAGAATTCATCATTTTTTAGGGAAATAATTTTGATGCTGGAGCACGAAGCCCTTTGAGCAGCAGTGTGGCAGCTACTTTTTGAGATTGTTAGACTGGTGGTCCTAGGAGGAAGACTCATTGTTATTAGGGGGCCACTGACTGTGTGACACACAGGGTCTAAGTCCTGATTTAAGCCTGTCTGGTCTCACTGCAGGAGTCAGGTTGGCTTTAGGGGCCACACACACACAAATTGTGAAAGAAATCATGAATGAATTGACAACGTTGAAAAAAATAAATAGAAAAAGCTAAGGGCTTTATCCTTTAGGGGACAGCAGAAGAAAGGCAGTGTGTGTGTTTTGTGACAGAAGTGGTTGGAGGCTCTTGTAAAGTTAAGTCTGAGTTCTTAACAGGAGCCTGGGGACGCACTGGGAAATTGGCCCTCTCGTCAAAAGCCATCAGACAGATAGAGAAAAGGAGCCCTGCTGAGGTTTTTACTGGCTAAAACAAACAGAGGGGAGCCATGCAACATGCTGCATGTTCATCCAGTTTATCCTGCACCTCTGAGCTCACTGCAGCACAACTTCAGCAGGAATGTGAGCCTTCCTGTAAGACACAGTAGAGGGGAGGGGCACTGGCTGCTGGGATCCATCAACAATGACCACCTTCAAAATGTCACATACATTCGTGCACTGTAAAGACAATACAGCTGCAATTTGTATAACAGAGCGTCCAGCTGAATGCAGACATTTAACCCCTCTCCTTTCAGTGTCAGGAATGTCAGGAATCCTTGCTGACCATTTGATTGTAAAAAAAAAAAAAAAAAAGAAAAGAAAAGAAAGGAGGGCTCCCTTTCTGAAGGAACAGAGGGGAATCTTGAGAGTTGGAAGTGATGGTCTGGGTCGCTTCTCTTTGATGCTTTTTTTCCCCCCTCTGTGTTTAGCCATGAGCAAAGACAGTGTGAAAAGTTGGGGTGTTGCTCTGATGGCGCCACTTGTGTGGGTTTCCCTCTATATGGCTGATCATACGACCCCTTTGTGCACTGAGATCAAAAAAGACTTAAAAAAAGACAAAAGAATCAATTGCAATGGCAGTTTACCTGCAGGTAGCTTGTCGGTACCAAACAAAAGAAAATGAATCTACAAATTTAGAATAATTGAATAAAGTATCAACTAGCACTAAACAAGTTAAGAGAAATATCTAATTGCAATATTTTGGACTGATATTGATTTCGATCTACACTGCAATTATTAAAAAAGAAGAGGAAGTTAAAAAAAAACAGCTATCTAGATCAAATCAGCTGTTTGAAAGTAGGGAGTTACAAAAGTCCTAAACTTGAAGCCCTCTTTGCCTTGATCATAATCTAACTGATGACTCATAATTCTGGTTGTACTGCAACAGCAGGGCCAGGTCTATAATGTATGATAAAGTCATGCCATCGGTCAGCAGAATGCTGTGTGACTGAGTGCCAAAGTTACACATTTGTCCTTTGCTTGTTTCATAATTAATTGGTGCAAACACTTTCTATTGCATCATCAGAGGGGCTTTTAAAGGCATTGTTGCCAACTTAGCGCCTTTGTCTCTGGATTTACAGACTTTTCACACCACTTTGGCAACTTTCTTCACAAAAGTACCTAGCTACAAAAACTTCTTGGACAAATGTTAGCTACTTTCCATACAAGACAGTTGCTGATACTACCCTGTGTGCGCAAGGTCATCCTTTCCTTCCCTCTGCCGGCACACCTCCCTCGTCTCATTCAGCTAACAGTGTGGCAGCTGACACAGACATGAATGAGCTTCTAGCTCTCTCTCTGAGTGATAATTTTACCATTAAATACACCTGAAAACACACCACCACCATTGTCTTTAACTTATGTGTCTGGTGATTTTATCAGACAATTACATGGTTTTAAATTTAGGATTTTAGCAGCAGAGCAGCAGCTGGGAAATGTTTTGGAAGTGACCACTGGTAAACATGTCGTCTTACTGGGCCAAGTTTTAGTCACTGTTTCATACATGTTTCGTTGTCTGACAACAGAAACAGAAAAACATGTAAATGAGAACAGCTTTATTGAGAATTCTGCTGAATTAAAATACTGTATATATGAACAAAGACAGTAGGAGAAAAGAAAAAAGAAAAATGGGTGTCCAGCCACTTACTAGGTTTTGACCTATTCTTGTTAAAAGATAATTGCATACATTGTTTTTGATTTGTCAAACTAAGTCTAGTACAGTGAGCCTGCCTTGTGTTTCCCCCTCAGATAGTGTGGTACTGTGTTTTCCATAGTAATTTTTTCCATGGTTGGGGTAAGGTTGGATATTGAAGAGATAACTGGCGGGGGTTAGGGTTTAGGCTAGTTTCAGGGAAGGTGAGAAGGAACACTGATCATTATTCAACTTCAACAAAAACCATGCTCAATGAGCTCAGATACTCCTCACTATCCTGCAGCTGGCCATCATTCATTTAACTTGAGGAAGTGCTTCTGTCTGAAAAGGATGTGATGACCTTTTATGGAGATCAATTACTATAGAAAATCCTTATAAACATTTCAGATAGGCACTTTTTTGTTTTACAGTCTGAAAAACCCCTTTAGAAAAAACATCTATTTCCAGCTTTATTCACATGTTTACCTTACAACCTGCAACAATTTTTCCTTTCCAATTTTTTGACACATTAATTCAATTATATTTTATTTATATAGCGCCATATCATAACAGATGTTATCTCAGGGCACTTTTCATATAGAGCAGGTCTAGACCAGACTCTTTATAGTTATTATTTACAGATACCCAACATATCCCCCATGAGCAGCACTTGGCGACAGTGGCAATGCCCTACAGAATTTAATATCTGAATCGGCCCCTCTAGATACATGCTTCACACATAACTTCACAAAAGAGAATACACCTTTTTTCCTAGAAGATATTATTCTTCCACAAAGATAGATTTTAGAATTAGTTTACAACATGATTCAGAAAGAAGATCGTGAAGAAAATTTATCTACCATATTATTAACTACATCTCCCATACTCCCATAAAATTGTTGTTGGTAGTTTAGATCCAGTTATTCCTAAAGTAGTTACCACAGACAGAGTGGATTTGTGAAAAAGAGACTAGCAGAAGTTTACTTGATATTATATTCTCTACATCTGATTCAACTTCATCACCTGCTATAATATCCATCGATATTCAATATATATGATTTTATGTAACAATCCTTGTGGCTGAGTACTGGAAAGTACTGGAAACTATTTCTCTTCCGAAGTTCCCAATGGGTAGATGATCTTATCAGGCGCTCCCCTATCCCTGCTGTTTTTTAGATTGTCATTATAACCCTTGGCTCAGAATATAATGGGATCATAGAGGAAGAGAGAGGCTATAAAATGTATTTGAATGAATGTGCACTCTTAACCTTAAGTAACTCATTGGACTAATGAGGCCCGCAAACTGAAATTCCATGATTCTTTACATTCATATCCTCTCGTGCAATTTTACAAGAATTGATAAAAATTTTTTTAAACTAATAATAAAGGTTTGCACTGTTCTATGACCAAGGAATTAGACAGATGGTTCAATCATTAATTTCCATTATACAGTAGAAAATGAATTATTAATTTGAATAATCAAGATTCATTTTACATCCAGCCTGTTTTCATTACAAACACCCTCAATACTTGCAAAGGATACAGGGCCTTTCCTCTGAATTTATTTGGAAATTTATTTGGCTCGTGACCAAAGCTGACAAACAAAAGAACTGTGTTTTTCAGCACCAGAGGATATTTGGCCTACCCAAGTTAGAGCTATTCCAAAAATTAAGTAAATTAAACAAAACTTTATTTTCCCCAAGGGAAAATTTCTCTTGGGCAGAGTGCTATGATCCTTTGTTTTACATAAAAATATCATAGGAACATAGGAAGTATTTGACACAATGCTAAACAGTTGCTTCAAGTTCAAAAAAATCTTAGAAACACAAGAGACATTTGACTATAGATTTGACACTGACAAGAAGATGGTTTAAAAGAAGCTCCAAGAATTAAAGTGCTACATACTAAAGTGTCTGTGTCTATATGTTGCTGACTTCTCAATCCCATTAAGTTTTAACATTAGAGTTTACAGCTTTGTATTCAGTATTCATCTTTTATCTTTTATGCTTTGTCCTCTTGCGAAGTTGTTCCCCAAGAAGCAAAATACACCATGTCTCCTGACTAAATGAGGTATAGCCACTCCTTATAAATCGGATTAAGTTTTATTCTGTGGTTTATCAAAAAGCACTGCTATCAAAAAATTGTTTTTATTATATCTCACTCTATCAAAATGTGACAGCAAACTGAAAAACTGGGAAACTTGGTGGGGAAATGTCATATTCACACACCAGTTTCTGAAGTTCTTTGGTTGAGGACCTATGATTTTTTTTCCGCCTGGCGGTTATTTAAAGATAAGTTATGTCTTTTGAGCTTTTGGACTTCGGTAGAATAATGGTCTCAGTATACACCCACTGATCAATTACTTAATTATTAGTAAATATATTATATGGGGTTTGTATCTAATGTGTATAAAATTACAAGAATCCACATGTTTATGAACGGATATCTCCAAGGTCTGGAATGTCAATTTAAAAGTTGGTAGGATTAACTGGAAAAGAGTAGGGAAAATGTTGCTGTCTAATCTCCAAATTCAGTTCCAGCTTTGCTATAGACCCATTTCTCCCCTACATAACAATAATGAAGTGGGAACCTATGTACAGATAATGTGGGATTGCCCAGACATAAAGACGTTTGGTCCAAAGTTTAACATGGGATGTCTGATATTATTGGAACTAATATATGTAGTATAGCCAGTGTTTTAATCAAAAATGATGACTTGTTAATTTAATTCATCTTACAAGTTATCAGAGAAAACATTTATTGTAGGTTTTTTTTAACCCAAATATCAAATTGAAATAACAAATAACATTTTTTTATATAAAGTGTAAATACAGCTGGAAACTTTTTTTAAAATTCATTTACTTAATTTCCACAGAGTCATGTGACAAAAGGCAATGACTTTGACAGGGTATGATGATTTTCCATAGACCCTGGAAAGGCTTAGCATTGAAGATCTTTACCTTGGAAAAAGTCACTGAAACCGCATCTTTCCAGACAGCATGTTACAGAGTTGTGTTTCTCACTCATGGAGTGTAAATAGAACAGATTCCCCTATGCAGAGACCATATTAACCAGACCAGAGCTGACTTTTCATTAGGAAATGTAGATTTTGTGTTTTCTTAATGAGTACTAAATATGTTGAATATCTTTTCTAACGAAAGTTCTGGCCAGTGAAGTTGATGGTTGTTGTCTAAACTTTAAGTTTTTGGTGTTTGTCAAGACAATAGAGTTAAGAGTATCTCTTCTGATTTAATAATTGCACTCTATGAAAAGTATTTATGACTCAGCATCAACCATGTTCAAATTCAGCTTGTCATAAATAACATATCTTCTTTGATCCGATTTGATTCAAATGAAGAATTATGACAAAACAGGGACATCTGCTTATCTTTTGTCCTATAAATATTTCTCACAGTGCCACCACTATTTTCCACAAAGACAGGAAGTGACTGCTGGAATCCTTCCTGGAAGCTTGTGGTCTCTCTCCTGTGATCTAGCTGTGGCCGTTGTTTAGTGCTGCAGGTGTAACAGTGTCTTCTTTATGATGTTTTGGCTCAGATGGGTCCCGAATCAAAGAGACATGTGGTTGTGCTAATGTACAGGCTTTGAGGTTGATGCTGGCAGGTGGGGGCAGACAGTGGTGTGTGTGGGAGGAGAAACTATCTGCAGTGTCTAAAGGGATTACTGGAACTAGATAGGGCCATTTTGATGACAAGTGCGAGCAAGTTTTTATTCCTCACAACCGAGACATTAAAATATATTCATTTGAAATATTAATTTAAAATGAAAGGATATTAGCATAGTTAGAACTGAACAGATGTGCACATACGTTTGCCTTGTTTTATATATGCCATTATATGGTTTAAACTTGACTTTACTTAATTTGGCATACAGAGACAATCCTTAGAAAACCTCTCCTCCACTTCTTCAGTCTTAAGTAGTAAATATGGAATCAATCTGGCTATCAAAAACATTTTATTACAGTTTTATAGAGATAATTTAAGACTAAACTTTCCTGATTGTAGAGTGGAAACATTTATTCAAAATCACTACGACATAAGTAATACCTGATTCATAAAATCCAACATGTTGTGCTTACCTTTGAATTGAAAAAATAAAAAACAAAAAACTCCACACATTTGTAATGTTTGGATTTGATATGGTAACAGTAAATATGAACAATGTACCCTGATTGCCCTCACCCTGCAACCATCAGCCACGCTCACCTGGTATGCTGCTCTCAGCTGTTTATCAGACGGAAAATCGCAGCAGGGGACTGTATGTCTGTTTCTGTGAGACACTCTCAAGGTGTCTGTATTAATGGACCTATGTGAGGACAATAACAGCAAAGTAATTTCACCCTCAGCCTCTGACCACAATGAACCTGCCCATCTCACATTAATAATTGGAGGAGCAACAACTTTTTAAAGGTAGATTAAGACAAGATGTGCATTCTTTTAGTTGGATCAGAATCTAGGGCCCATATTAATCAAACTGCTAAAAGTCAAATGGTGCAAAAGTAAAAAGTAAAAACCTTCATTTCATACATTTCCTACTCGGAGCTGAGTATCAATGGAGCAGAGTGCCCTCACTTCTCTCTCAGGCTGTATCCCTGATGAATTTAAGACTGACTTTGTTGTTGAAGCCTTAATTTTTGACCATCGAGAGAGAGGGAGCCTTGATCCCAGTCTCACTGTGAATCCACTGATACATTTTCTCACCGGCGTCATAATTTGTCAGAGAATACTGCTGCCTGTTTTATTACCTCTGACAACACCAAGCATGAAATGACAATCTGTTGAGTAGGGACTCATACATCATTTAAAGTTGACATAGACAAAGATTGCTGGGGTCAGATATGTTAAACTGGGGCAAGATGTGTTAAATTTAAGATTAAACTGGCAAATGCACAAATACTTTAAGAAACTCATTAATCTGTTTCATAAATGCACCTTTGTTTAACATTTTACAGAATGTTGTGAAGACTGTAAAAATAAGACAATTAATGAAATTGTTGAAAAAAAAATATATTTTTTTATTATAAAGTGACGTTAACTTATATTTGATGTCCTCCTTATTATGTCACCTGTAGATATTTGTAGAAAACTGTGTATGCTGGCTTGAAGTCTGTGTTGCCCGACACATTCTCACTACTCATTCATCTTTTATGAAAATCAGTTTATGTGTGGGAAATGGTATGTGCCTGCTTTTTTATGCATATAGTTTATACATCTGGCCACTGCTCTGATAATTATTTTGTGTGTGTGTGTGTGTGCTTGTGTGTTTTAACAACTTTAGCCATACAAGTTTAAACAACTTAAGGTTTTCAAACTAAAACGTCTTTTCATTCAGTGAGGTTTCTGCTTACAGACCTACCAATTTCAATCCTGTGTCCTAAAATTACACTTAAATGCTAATTTATGTAATGTATTCGATTTTTTAAAAATAATTTTATTATGTTTTTTCTCGACGTAATAAATAAGTTTATATTTTTTAAACAAACTTGACACGTTTAGTTTTTCACTCATGAACATTATACTGAGAGATGTTTAAGAGCCAAACTGTTAAGTCAAATATTTAAAAGCACATTTGCTAAACTCTCTTTAGCATATTTTTATGTATTGACTGTGGTAACAATAGCATTAATATTTCACAGAGATTCCACTTTGGTTTCTTAAGATTTTGTGAACATGTTGTTTCATTGTAGATACATTTCTATGCTAGGGAGAGGCAGTTTTTCATGTCTGGCCAGGGAGTAAATGAAATCACTTGGACTTTAAATCAAACATGCATTATCTAGGTCTATTGCACATTTTAACCATGTCAATTTTCATCAACACCTGCAAACTCCAGAACAACCTGCCCACTCATCCTTTCCCTTGTACTCCCTGTGTCTCTCCTGGCTTCTCCCCTCCTCAGATTTCCCGGCCATTTGGAAGCAGGAAGCATTTTTTGTGTCCGGGCCTGTATTGTGCCGTGTTGGCGTGTTTTAATTGGCTCAGGTAAAGCTCGGAAGTACAGAAGCCTTGTCAAAGATGTATCAGGTTTAAGCCTTGCCTTTCAAAGACAGGGATTTTCGGAGGCCCCTCATTTTGAACTGGTCCTTGCTCAAGACTAGTGTGGTGTGTGTTCTGTGGTGTTTTCAAACCTGTGCTTCATTTGCTTTTTTGCAAGACTAAGGGCCACACTGTTGCTGTTTTCATGTACTGAAGCAGAAAAAAGCCACAACGGAACATTACTCTAGTAAATTATAAGTGGACATTGTTTGGCTGTGGAACCTGTCCATAGCTGATAATCAGAGTGTGTTAAACCAATAATACTCTGGTATGTATGAATGCACTGGTAGCCAAAAAAGACAAAGACAAAAGAAAGAATGTGGGCAAAAAAGGATTTTTTTAAACACGATTAGTCACTTCCACTCTGAATCTTGTCATAGAGCATACAAACTGGGAATCACACTATCCACGAAAGTCAAGTCAGCATATATCTAATCTGATTACCCTAACTGAGAGCGTCTGAATCCACAGCAGCTTTGTGTTAAAATGTACTTGTTAGCGGCTAGCTCCAGAATGAATGGGTGACTAATAAAACAAAAGGGTCATCCCTTGGCAGGGCTGATAACTCACAACAACAGGCAGTAAGTGAGAAGAAAATAAAACACAAAAATAAAACACGAATATACACAAAATACAGGCTGATGGCTAATGGTAGATAGCTTAGGTCTAAGTTATACATTTTGAAAATTATTGTCAGCTATGTTGCAGACAGTTCTCTCAGGGAAAGAGAAGAAATAGCACCTGCTACACCAAGAACTACAGAGCAACAAAGATAGACCAACTGTGTCAAGAGCTTACGACACTAAGGCCACAAAATGCTGTGTGTCGGGGGGGGGATTTGAGATCTGTTTGAGATTGATACAAATATTGATAGGTACAATTCAGCAGCCCCTTGACCTTGTGGGGACATGTCCATACTGTCTTTCTTGTGTATATCATAAAGTATTTAGATTCAAGAAATGGAAAAACAGAACTAATCAGTCAGGGCCAACTTACTGAACATCAGCAAAATAAAAGAGCTAGCTTTGCAGTTGGGTACTCATGACAAATTCAGTACAATCCAATTCAATACCTTTATTGTCACTGTACAAATTACAGGTACAAGAAAATTAAGTGTGCACTCTCCATCACAGCAAAATTACAGATACAAAAACAAAAAAATATATATATATAAAATTGAAGGCACTTAAAGTTAACTTATTAAAAAAAGTTGACAATGTGTATCAGTGTATAATTGTTTGTACAACATACTGGTACAAATGTTGACGGAGGGAACCACAAGTTTAAATATCTACCGTCCAACAAAGTACAAACTTATTTTTAATGCTGTTCTCTGCGACCTGTCAGACTATGACCATGTTCAGATGTGGCATTAACATGCCTATTGGCTGATCTGATCAGAAGTGGACAGCTCTGAGGACAGGTGTGAATACATCAAAGATGCATTGAGGATGCATTTGACATCCACTCGCTCAGACCACATTCAGAAGTGGCTGAATGTCCTGAAACCCTTCAGTTCAGCAGAATCTCCATTGTTTAGGTATGATAGTTAATTACTGTGGTTCAGATACTGTAGATCAGTGTCAGTGCCATGCTTGTCTAGTAATATTAGTGATATTAGTGTTTCTGACCAGGGCATGATTGTGGGTGCTAGTGAATACGTCTGACTATTTCTGAAACTGCTGCTCACCTGGGATTTTCATTCACAAAGGTCTCTAGAGTTTTTACTCAGAATGGAAGTGAAAAAAACCAAACATCCAGGGAGCAGCAGTAAGGGGTCAGAGGAGAATGGTCAGACTGGTTGGAGCTGAAATAAAGGTTATAGTAACTCAGAATCTCATCTCAGAATGAGCATCATGTTGAGCCTTGAGGTGGATGGACTACAACAGCAGAAGACCAAGTCAGGTTCCACTCCTGTCAGCCAAGAACAGAAATCTGAGGCTGCAGTGGACGCAGGCTCAACAAAACTGGACAGCTGATTTCTACTGAGGCAGCAGATGGTCGGGCTAGATTTGGCCTCAACAGCATATATATATGGACCCAACCTGCCTTGTGTAAACAGCCCAGAATGGTGCTGTGGAGAATGTTTTTTCTGCTCACTTCTTTCCCCTAATACCAATCAATCATGGTCTGAATGCCATAGTCTATCAGAGTATTGATGCTGATCATGTTCATCTTTTCGAGGTCACAGTTTACTATCTCCTAATGGCTACTTCCAGCAGAATAATGCTCCATGTCACAAGGCAAAAGTCGTCTCACACTGGTTTAATGAACATGACAATGAGTTCAGTGAACTTCTGAGGCCTCCCCGGTCACCGGGTCTGTATCACCACTGTGATGTGGTAGAACAGGAGACTGGCAGCACAAATGTGCAGCTGATAAATCTGCAGAAATGATGTGATGCAATCATATCAACATGGACCAGAATCTCAAAGGAAAGTTTCCGACATGGAATCTATGCCGCGGAGAGCTAAGGCTGAACTGAGAGCAAAGGGAGACGCTACCCAGTATTAGTATGATGTTCCTAAAAACGTGCTTTGTGAGTCTATCTGCCTATAAGATACACAACTGGGATTAAATGTAAAATTATGCATGGAATCTTCTACTATTTTTCATTTATGCCCTTCAAGATCATCTTCCACATCTTGAGCAATGAACAACATTTTCTCCTGTCATATGGATTACAAGATCAACAAGATCAGGCAGCACAAGTGTGGTGCTGCATCACCATTTACAATGAATTAGATGTGCAATGCACAGCTTGGTGTCAGTTAAAAACATTAGGAACTGATGGTAAGAGTAAGAGAGATGTTGCATCTGTATGTCTTTAAAATTTTGACTTTACCTTGTATTAGTAGGATGTTCTTGAATTGGTAACACAAACATGGCAAAGTATCTATTAAATTTTATTTAAAGAAAACCCTACTGAACATTGACCCCCTTGGTACATCATGTAATTACAGAACTTCAAATCTCTCAGCAGCAGACTTGTAGAAGCTCCAGGAAAATACAGCGAACAGCATTTTGTTAAGGTGTTACAATGTACAGTAATGCTGTAGCATGTCAGAGCAGCTTTCTGACTTACCGTTCAACATCCCAGATGCGAAGAGGGGAGAAGTTTTCGCAGCATGCAGTTCCTGTTACAAAGGAGCTGTACAGAGAGAAAGAGAGAGAAGGGGAGACAGACAGAGCAACAGTGAAATTTCTAACAAAAATGATTTAAACCATCTGAACTGAAATTCTCCCATCAATACCAAAGCAGCAGAATAAATATGTTATAAACTGGAACTTATCATTCATTTTTCAGATAACTGATAGTGAATGAAAAGGTTATCAGGGCAGTCAGTAACACTAAAACACAAACAAAATCTGATGTGATATATTCATAGAGGCAAAAAAGCGGCTATATAAACAAAAAGAAACACTTTACCACCAATCTGTATGTGTTAGTGTGTAACCATATATCTTATTTCCAGAGGTCTGTTACTTATATCTTATTGTCTACAAGAAATATTTATTGTCATCTATTTAATTATATGATTTTTTTTTTGATCATCTTTGTTTTGTTTTTTTAAATAGATTTGTCATTTGGTCTATAAAGTCCCCCTCCCCCTTGAATTGTTTGGTCTGACTAACTGTCCAACACCCAAAATATTCCATTGAAGATGCCCTTTCTGACCTAAAATGACAGAAAGAATGACACTGATATACATTCAAAATATTATTTCAACACTAACAATGGCCTGATGTACTTAAATATTTATTCAGTATCACTAAAACTTTTTAAAAAATATCCCCCATGCCTACTTTTTGATTTATTAAGGCCTGCCAAGTTTTCAGTGTATTGACATCAAGTACCAATGGTTAACATTGCAGTACACACACACACTGGAAAAGGATTTAGCTTCATAAACCATTGTACAGAAATTAATAAAAAAGACAAGGACAGTAGATCCAAAGCCCACTGTGACTGCAGTCAGTTCATTTCTCATGAAATAGTTTATCATGCCAAAACCAATAGATGTTGTCAAAAAACGGATGATCAAAAAAAGAATCTCCTTGATGTAACATAGCAGCACTCACAAACCCCTGTCCCTGCCTCCATCCACCACACATTGTTTCCCAGCAGAGGAAAAAGAGAACAAAACTACAACATTCATGATCCTTTGATTGGAGTGGCAGGTTGGAATTAGCAGCCTAGGTATGCACTGTGAATGCCACGCATGTGGAGAGGTGTGGGAGTGGTGAAAGGAGAGGGGAGGAGCGCTGTTGGAGAGAGCTGACGGGGTGTATATGGCTGTTAGAAGCTATGTAGAGGGTTGGGTAGTGACCAGGGGTGCTGGTGGTAGGGGGGCTTCTGTTGGGCTTGGCCTGAGTCTCAGGACTTAGTGCCCTCCTACAGGGTTGATGGACAGGGGGGAGGGTCTGCCTTTAACAAACAGAGAGGTAGTAACTGACAAATCTGTTGGCTGGATGAGAGTACTGTAGATGGAGACACAGAGACAGATGCTTTTCATGAAGTAGGTGGAGAAGGGAAAATTTTCCTTCCAAAGCAGAAGTAGTATATTTAAATACAGACTAAAATACTTTTTTGATGATTTCCAATATCAAATTTCAATATTCAAAGTTTTGAAAACTAATTAAAAAAAATAAAGATTGCCACATTACTTCACAGTGACTTCCCTTACTACTCCACAACATCTATACTTTAAGCCCTGTGTGTTGAATTCTTGCAGGTGGTTGGGCAGCTGAGGGCACATTTCGCACACTTACATTTCTGAGGGCACTTGCTGTAACTTCCAGCACAGACAGCACTGACATGCTGCTACAGTATTCCATTTGTAAGATGGAATCCCATTAGCCCCATGTATTAGCAAGCCAAAAGGAGTATTCAAAGTCCAGAGGGACCAAGTCAATTACAAAAGAGACATTGGATCTAACTTAAGTGACACAAAAATGAGAATTCATATAAGGGCTGTGGAAGTCAAAATACAAACATGGTTCAGCAGTGATAGTTTGAAGGAAACTATGAAAGCATTTCACCACTTTGGTTCCCTTATTCTTTTTTATCTTTACCAATGCATAGGTTAAATCAAAAAAACACACTGGCAGATTAGGAGTGTAAGTAATTTCATAATAAATTAACCTGAAACATAATTAATTATTCTGACTACAAAACGTTTGGTATTTTATTAGAATTATCAATGCTTTAATTTTTTTCATCCAACTAAACTATTAGGTTGCATAATTTCCGCACTAATACACAACAACTTGGGTTAAACTGGGGTTCAGAGAAAACTACGGAAAAGTAATATACAGAAAAAAATTTCTCAGGTGCACACCTGTTCTCGATACAAAAAGTTGAATTCAAAGATATTTTTAGGTATCGGGCATACAATCCTAGGCATTATGTTACTGCCCTATCCAAAAAAGTGGTTGTTGAATATTTATCTGTGTCTTCTGCTTATAGCCCCCAAACTGTTAAGGATTATTAATCTTGTTACTCTTATGGGCATACAAGAAAAACTGACAACATTACTAACAAGTCATTTGCAGCCTGCAGATAAACCAGATGGCCCTCTGTAGCTTTGTATGGGTTTAAGAAAATTCCAGAGATAGTTTCAGGGACTTACCGTATGTATATTCAAACCAGAAACCACATTTATGTTGACCCCAAGGTTAACTCCCTGCCTATAAACCACAGTAAAGGGAAGGAAGCTATTAGCTCCAGCTGTGGTGGAGCATAGGAACGCTGTCAGAATCTGACATAAGTCTGTACCTTCATTCAACTTCTCAAACAAGACATCCAGAGCTGCCGTCCTGTTGTCACATTGCATTTTTTCTTTGCTTAACATCTTCTGTGTGTAAGAACTGTGACAAAACTAAACACTAATGACTGAATTCATTAGCAGGTTTAAAAAGTCATAATAATTGAATGCATTTTGGTGAACAAAAAAGCAGATCTTTCTAACTTTGGGAAAGGGCTCTGAATAAACTCAGCTTTAACATGGACAACAACTGATTACACTCAGCTCAGGAGAAATTTTAAAGTCTAACATCTTATACGATCTCATAGTTTTGAAGGATCCAAAACTCAAGAGCGGGTACTTATTTCAACCTTGTGGTGAGATTATTTTTGTCAACCACTTTATAACTCGTTTTAGAAAATGATTTGTTCTCGTTTTGGCCATGTACAAGCTGCCCTTGCCTCTGATTGGAAAAGGGGCTTGAATAATATTTTTGGGCATTTTTATACCTTGATTAAGTTGCTGAAACTCAAGACAGTTGACAGGGAATGAGGGTAGAGAGAGAGTTGAGGAATGACATGCAACAAAGATCCCTGGTTGGACACCTGGATGTCGTGGTTTCTGACCAGCACCTTAAACCCCTTGGCCACCAGGGAGCCTGCAACTGATGAAGGCCGATGGGAGCCTAAAGGGACGATCTACCAATACTACTCAGAGCTGGTGTAAATACTGTTTGAAATAATTTAATTTCATTTGCTATTATTCTAATAAGATGCCAAGATTGACCCATCAATATATAATACAGTTACGGTGAGTGCCCTTTTTAATAAACATGAAAATACATGATCTTTTGGAAGGTCACTATCAATAAAACCAAATGTGATTTTAATTACAGATGATGCATTCATAATATGGCAGTTACCACAGCATTTCTTATATTTTTTTTGTTGGACTACCATTTTGAAGGAAGGTATTTGTTAACATTTGATGATTATTATACAAAAGACAGTAGAGTGCTAACAAGAAACAAGGGAGGAAGGAAAAGAGGAAAAATAGGCCAGACCAGGGGCAGGTATGCTGCATTTAATCATCACTTTAAACCGTATTGGTCTGTCATAAGCCAAATAACCAATTTCATAATGATGTCTTATTTTCTAGATAAATGCATGAACCACTACCTTAATTTTGTTCAAACTTGACGCAAGTTGTCGACAGAAATGGTCTCGGTATTGACTGGACTGTGTTCTACTCAGTCCCCTCTGAGGCAAAAGGTGTGTCATATTTTGTGCACATTTTCAATTCAAAGTGTCCTTTCTCAAAATTATAATGTAATATCCCACAAATGTCCTTAATAAAAAATTGATAGACAACTGTAAATTCAAACAGAACTCTTCCAACAGGGCTCCTGATGAGTTCTGATGAGAAAGAACTGTTACGTAAAAAAAGACCATGCAGCAGTCCAGACAGGACCAGACAGAGCTGTGACTGAGGCATGCTGCTGGCATCAACCCACACATGTACTGCCAAGGGGGGTGGTGATGAGTAGGTTGTGTGTGTGTCTGTTTGTGCACTGGGGGAGTTAAAAGGCTGGCAGAACAGGACAGGGCTGTGTGTGCGTGACTGTGTGTGTGTGTGTGTGTGTGCATTTGTGTGTGTGTGTGTGTGCGTGTGCATGTGCATGTGCATGTGTGCGTGCGTGTGTGTTGGGGGGGGGGTGTCTAAGTGAGGCATAGAGGCAGCTGTCAGGCCCGTTAAACTGTGCAGCCCATTGGCAGGCCCCCAGTAATTAGTGTTGGGTAAACTCATTTATGGCCCAAATGGGTCGGGCAGGGCCGGGACCAGTATGCGTGGTGGGTGACCTCTGACCCGTTGACACAGGATACAATAGGGTTACGGTCACACTCACTATCTGGACCCTATTACTCTCTATTACTCACATTACTCACCCCTCACTGGGCCATGGTGCTGGCGGAGGCAGGGTGGGGGACACCAACCATACAATGAAAGAACGACTACCCCCTCATCTCTCCCTACCTCTCTCACCCCTCTGAAGCGCCAACCAGGCCTGATCTGGGGTCAGAGCTTGCACTGATATTATAGCTGCTAAGGTCAGAGCCTCTCTCGCCTAATGTGGGGCAGATGTCCCCCCTAAACACACACACACACACACACACACACACACACACACACACACACACACACACACACACACACACACACAGCCATATCTCTGACCAAACGGAGCCATCCTCCTCTGTCCCGATCTGTGCCTCCCCCCTCACTCCGCCTCTCATCATTAGCAGCATGCTGGGCCTCTGCTGCAGTTTGGGTAACCTCATCAGCTGGCTGTATTATCTAAGGGCCTGTGTGGTAGGGTCACACAAACTAACTGAGTCCACAGTGTGAACCCAGCCCCACAAAGACACACACATATACACACAGATGGACAAATCACAGATATGAACAAACACATCTAAACACATTTGCAACACTCTCACATGTGTGCAAACACACGTTCACAAGCAAATACATGTGCAGCAACAACACACACACATACAGAGTGTGGGAGCCCCTGCTGTGAGTAGAGTCCAACAGTACCAACATTGATAACTCCAAATCAACACTCTGACTGCACAGGGAGCACCATGCTTTCCTAAGACCACCACCAACACACTGCTACTGCCCAGTGTCACTGTTCCCTCATCCCAGCTAAGTACACACCAGCAACTTCTTCTAAAGGACAGGAACCCCTGCTACAAGTGTTTTATCAGCAGGTCTATAGGAAAAAAACATTACTCTGGAGAATGTACTGTTAGCTGGCTTTCCAAAGTACAGTATCATACACAAGTAGGGCCTAAGCTCGAATACCAACTAGAGAAAGTAGGTGACTTTAGAGGATTCCCCGAACCCCAGGGGCCCCTGAGCCAAAACCCACATTTACCCTCTATCATTTGGGTCTACATAATTTGATTAACCTTAAATTTGTAAGAAATTTGTTTAACTAGTGTATGTTATCAACAATGATGGGTCCTCCTTCTGCCAGAATGTGACCTCGGTTCTTGTAGTAGAGGGATTCTGTGATGGTTTTAGTTTATATTGTAGTTGCGATTATTACATTTACAGAAAACCTCAGCTAAGGCTGCATTATTCCATCACAGGAAAACTGTAAGGCTGCAACCAAAAACTGTTATCGTTGTTTTTGTTTGTTGTATTATCATTCTATTATCATTCCTTATATATCATTCTATTCTGTGTATAAAATGACATAAAATAATGCCAAATGCCTAAGATACCCCCACTTAAAATACTCAACCAACAGTAAAAAACTCAAAATTTTTTAGTTTACTGTCAGAGAAAAGTAGAACCACTATTAATCAGAACTATGAGATACACAAAAGCATATCATCCATTGACTCATGAATCAATCAATTAATTTGTCTGCAACTCTTGTGCACTTGTTGACCCCTGACAATGATGATATTATACAGTCAAGCTGTAGAGAGGGCTCAAATATAGCCAACTACAATTCACGTTTTTTCAGCTGTGTGATAGACAGTGGAACCATTATCTATACGTATTCTATGTCACAATTATACTTACCTTTTAACCTAACCTGCATGTCTGTGGACTGTGAGAGTAAAGTGGAGGATACCCATGCAGACACAATGAGAGCATATCAACTGCACAAAGGGGGACGACAATGCTAACTCCTGCAAAATCAGCCCCCGACAAACGAATGATAATATAACATAGCAACTGTGTTTTACATTGTATTATACCTAACTTGGACCTGAATGAAGGAAGCATGTGTCTTTAGAGTTTAGTAAGGAGCCAATAAAAAATAATGTCAGTCAGATAATGTGCAGATCATAATACACTATAAAAGAGCAACTAAACTTAAACCTAAATGCACATAACATTTGTAATAAAAGTTGCAAACCGCACATCAGCTTGCAGCTTTTTGTGCATGTCATCCAGCATTTTATTGCCACAACGTGCTGCTCTGTTGCATGTATGAGTTGACTGCCTGTGGCAACCCAGGGGGAATAAGTCTCTTGGGCCTTTTGGAGCTTTTACATCTCTGTAATCAAATGGACCCCATTAAAATACCGTCGCCTGCTCAGCATCCTTTGCACACAGCTCTTTTAGCTGCTGGCTATTGTAGCAGTTTGGAGACTTCATTACCAACAAAATAAATGCAAAAATTCCAAAAAATCTTTTACGATGATACAGAATTTTGCACACATGAAAATGAAAACTACTTTATACTTAGGTAAGAGTTCCCATGACAACTTTCAAAACTGAGGTTTGTGGACTATCCTGAGTAAAAAGGACACTTATTTTGATGAACATACATTAAATTGTGTTTACCTCTACCTCTACCTCTACTTTTTGAGTTTTTTTTGGGGGGGGTAGTTTCAGAGTGGATATCATAATCTGGGTAAATGAAACCAGAACTAAGATTGTGACTGCAGTTTATTTTTACAATTGACTGGTTAACTAAATAGGATATAAAGTGCTAGAAAATAGTAATACATTTGGATTTAATTTGGCAAAGTGGCACAATGTTTGATTTGTGTGAGCAACAGCTCAAACTGAGATTTTACATGACGACGATATAACCACATTTGAAATGTTTAGGATTACCAGTATTATTGGTAACATACAAAGAAATCTTTTGTACGTTTGCTTGATATTCGATTAATGATCATTAATTAAAATACATTTTCACTCAATGATGGTGTACAGATGGATGTAGAAGATGGAGGAGTCAAAACAAAGGAACCCATTCAAATTTTTACAAATTTATCCAAAGAATATGGCCCTATTTGTGGCTCTTTTATAATGAATTTCAGTTGAGTCTGTGTAACAGTACAATTGTTTTTATGCTCCCAATTACGTCTTGTTATAATTATATGCCCTATATATACCAAATGTACAAGCTTCCCTATGGCTCAAAATTTTAAAAAGCTGGTATTTGCACGTGTGTCCCTGGGTGACAAATGATTTAAATGTTTGCTTTTCATAATGGCTGGCTTTTATTAGGATTTGAAAGAATTAGGGAAGTCAAGTCTTCAATTAACAGGAAACAATATAAACACAAAACGTCGGTCAGTATTTATCTCTTAATATTTAGTCGCCGGGACCAATTACACATAAATGCAAGAGAACAGCCCAAATCCCCTCTCTGGGAATGTGGAGGCTACCCCCCCAAACCAACCCACCCACCACTGCCCGTCAGAAAGAGGGTTGTTAATTTGTTGCGCTTGACCCCAGGCTTTGTGTCTGACGTGTATCTAGTTTGTAAAAAGTGCTTTTATCTGCTTTCTAAATATGTCTGAGCTCAAAGGGTTATGATGCTTTTATATCGGTCAGGGAGGGAGACAATGGCCAAAGGGTGCAAGTGCTGATCCCCGCTGACACACACACTCACACACAAGCACACACACACACACACACACACACACAAGAACGCACACCCACGTGCACACGCACGCACGCGTGCACGCACACATGCATGCATGCATGCATGCACACACACACACACACACAAACACACACACACACACACACACACACACACACACACACAATCTCTCTCTCACTCTCTTTCACTCCCAGCCTCCTGTCCTTTGCTCCCTCTAAGTCTTTCTTATGCACAGATATGCATGATCAAACATATGCATGCACACAAACATGCACCTTCTCTCTCTCTCTCTCACAAATTCACACTGAGGCATGAACACACACAGACACACACACACACGCACACGCACACAAAGACACACAGCCCTGAACCAAGTTCTCCCATACCCACCCCCCCGTGGCCCTTTTGGCTTCTGTTTGTGTCTCCTGTGTGTAGGGTCACCAGGACATTCCTCAGCCGGCCCCTCGGCTCTGTTCAGCCGCCTGGAACAGACTGGGTCCCAACACAACCAGCCCCACCAGACACACACACCAGACGCAACAACCTGCTAATATTAGCTAGTTGACTCTGGAATTATGTTTGGTCTCAATGATAACTTTATAACAACAAAATCATATCCAGGTAAGTGGTCTAACAGTACAGAACCACTTTTATAGCAAGAATACTGAAGTTCTGGTGAACAGCAGCCCCTGTTGCCACAAGTGACATTTACAAGAGAATATTACTGTAAATGCTGAAACACTGTGTGACTGTACAACCCCGTCCCCAATGAAACATATGTTTCTAATAAATTTTTCCTGGACACCTAACTGCAACTAGATTATGTTTTCTGTTATGACTGATCCCAAATGTGTCAGTTAGATGTTCACAAACAACCTATTAGTTTTCTACCAAAATATCTGATGTTGCAGTACAATATCCATTTGTAGTGACCACAGCTTTATTAAACTTTTTAACAATATGTATGGACTCTCAATGCACTTAGTTAATGTTAGGGAAAGACCCTGGTGACTTCTGGCACAACCAGTTTACTTACATTAACCAAAACCCTGCCTCTGTTGTAACAATCATATGCTTTATGCACCCATCCACCACACCTACCCCCTTAATGACTCTGCCGCTGTTAATTGTTGTGTTTCTTAATCCACTGGACTCGATAAAATTCTGTTGGAAGCCAACCCTAATGGTGAACGCAGCAGGAGTGAATTCAACATGTGAAGAATGTGTTATCTGCCAAATGTTAATTACCATATACTAACTGCACTAGAGACTTCACACAGTTAAACTTGTTAGAATTTTATAGCAATGTTTTGAGATTATCTAGTAAATGCCTGTGTTTAATGCTTAAATGGCACTTTGAACC
Source organism: Istiophorus platypterus (assembly GCA_016859345.1). NCBI lineage: Eukaryota > Metazoa > Chordata > Actinopteri > Istiophoriformes > Istiophoridae > Istiophorus > Istiophorus platypterus. Next base: position 24,183,502 of record CM029124.1, read on the forward strand.
TACCTAATGGCACATTTTGACAAATTTGTCTCTAAATCATCAGATCCTGTGAGCCTTTTGCTGCAAGAACAGTACATCTACACCAAACAACAAATGGATTCAGAATCCACTATCCCTAATTCATTCGTTAAAATATTAGATTTTAGGTATTTCTCCCTAAATTAAAAAAAACTGGGGCATTTTTATGCATTTATTGTGACAACAGATACTATAGTTGGAGTCTATAGTGTTAGCAGTCAGAATTTACTTACACATAACTAATTATTGATAAAATGGGAATCACTCACAATGGTCACACTGTAATTATGACCGAGCAATCAAGATGTGCATTCTGGTCTATATAATCCTAAACCATTTACTGTATAAGTTAGAACAGCTTGCCATGGCTATTACATATAGAAAAATTTCACCAATTTTTTTATAAATCATCCTTTATTATATAATTTATTGTTTTTACTTTTTTAAACCCCCGTGTATATTTTTCAATATTTTTATTTGATTACATTGAGTTATTAAATAAATGAACAATCTTATGTCATTAATTATATGATGGATAAGTCAATACTTTGGTTGATTGCATGATGAATTTATCCTAATTAATGGATACCAAGATATGAAATGTTAAAAACATTGTTGTCATTCTAAGACATTCATTACTTCACTGCACTGAACTATTTCCCCATGAAGACCAGAAGAAAGCAAAACTATAAGTGAATTAATTTTTGAAAACAGGCAATTCAATTAATGGAGACTATAGAAAGATTTTGTTCAAAAACCAAAGACCATTTTAAAAAATGCAAATGAGAAAACAGCCTTTTTAACCGATAATTTGATTAAATTTTAGTGTGAGTTAGTGAAAGACGGTCTCTGTGACAGGTGTCTGTATAGTTGGGGTCGCCAAGGAGCGCGACTGACATGTTTTAAATTAGGATCCACTGGAAACAGAGCTTCAGTGATCACAGAGCTTTATCCTGCTCAAAATGTGGTGGGAGTGACGCTCATTAGGATAATGTGCTGTATGAATAACACTTTCGACAGTACACATCACACACTCCCATGCTGTTAGGGCCCCACGGTGCCTGGATCAATCCATACATGTATACATTAACATTTTGGGGACAGTGATTTGTTTTTTTATTATTCAAATTGGAAACCTGGCTCAACTAAATATACATATTAAAAAATGGAGGGGATCTGTCAGTAGGAAAGGTAACCAATCAGACCTTCAGCTTTAACGAACTCAAAAGCTTAAACTTTAATTTATTTACACCTGTAAACCTACACTGACTAAAGAAAAGATTTGACAAAAATCTAGGGCTGAAACAATTAACTGATTACACAATTAGTCAACTCTCAGAGAATTAATTTACAACAAATCTGATAATTTAATAATCATATATGTGGAACCGACCTTTTCTCCTCTGTGACGATTTACTGTTTCTCTGTTTCTTATCATTATATAATGAACATCTTCGGTTAGAAAAAAAGTGATCTTAATATGTGATTTTTGGCTCTGTGATAACTGCAATACGAGCAACATGATAAATAAATGTGTAATTTACAAAAAAGGGTTCTCTATATCAAAAACATGGTAATACTACCCACCTATCCTGTATTTATCAACATAAAAAATCTATTCTAAACCAATTTAATAACTGGTTTGTAAAATACTTTATACTGTATAATGTAACTGTAAACAGATTGAGCGGCATGTTTAAGTGTTTGCTAATGTACAGTATGTTTTAACAATTAAAATGTCTCTTATGAAGACTATTATTAGAGCCTTTTTTTAATTCTATTGTCATCATTGTCTGTTCAATCAACAGCCTCTTTTTTGGGTGTCAAGTGACAGAGCTGTTAACATACACTTTAAAAAGACTTAGAGCTGCTGTACGTTATCACTGAAAGTTTTGTTGTCTCATGTAGTACATAAGAATGAGGAAAAAAAATTGTTGCATTGAACATCAATTTGTATTTATTTTACAAATGATTTTTCATGCATATTGTTTTATACATTGAGATTGGGAAAATATTCATGGTAATGTGAATAAGGCTTCGGCTAATGATTGATTTCATTCTCAGTTAATCTTTACATTATTTTAATGATTAACCAATTGATTATGTAGTCAAAAAAATGTCCATCACAGTTTCCAAGAGCAGGTGAGTATTGGAATGTCTTGTTTTTTTTCTGCTCAAAAGTTAAACCACAAAGAAAATCAATTTTATCAGATTAACTGATAACAATGAATTATTACTGATCTAACAAATTTGCAATCAATTTATTAAGAGTTAAATAAGTAATACAAGAGAACATTAATACAAGAAGGTATAACTAATCTAACTTTAATGAACAGAAACAAACAATATTTGCCCTCTGCTCTGTGTTTTCATTCCATACAGTGGGCTTTACTGAAGCTTATCAAGCTGAAAACTTAACTGTTTAGATTAAAAATAAATGTAGGCATGTTTTCTGTATATTTTTGTTCTCATGCTGCATAAGTAGAACACAAGATAATGGAAGACATAACTACCTCTATCATATGTTATTCTACAAGTATTTGTTGTTTTAAGTTTTTTCAAGCACCAGTTGGACAGTTGTTTGTCTGACATCAGGCAGTTTGTCTTGCAAAGCCAATACATGAAAACACTCTTCCTCAGTAAACCTGAGACCTGAGAACACCTGTATGAGGCCAGCATATAATGAGAGGTCTTTATGTGGTGTGTGTGTGTGTTTTTGTGTGTTTGTGGTGAAAGTTTCTCTCTGTGTATGTTTATGTGTGTAGTGTGGGGCAATGTGCCTGCAAGGTGTGTCTCTCTTCAAGGGAATGTCTGCCTGTAATGTGTGTCTGCATGAAGCAATATGTGTGTGTGTAAGGAATGTAAGGTGTGTGTGTGTGTGTTTGTGTGTGTATGTGTGTGGGTAATGAGGGGGTTCAGACGGAGCTGTGATTATTCTCGCCTCCTGCGGTGCGGGTCCTCTGGCTCTGTGGGCCCCAGGGAAAGCGCCCTGTATTTAGCGTGTGGGAACGCACATTCTGCCCCCTTATCGCTGCATTGTTGCAGCCTCGCTCTTTTCTTCTCTTTTTTTAACTAATTGAATTCTTGACTCCTGAGCCACAGGGACGGCTCGGGAGAGACCAAAGAGAAAGACATGAATTTCGGGTTTTTTCTTGCGGTTGAGTGAGGCTGAGTAGTGGGGGTGAAATTGGAGTGTGTGAGGTTGGGTGGTGGCGGCGGCGGTGGTGGGGGTTCAGTCAGAGAGGGCTGGCTCTGGCTGGCTGGGTGGCTGCTGTGGCGTCACCCTATACTTTCATACCGGAGGTCAAAGGTCATCCTCCCCCGTTGGTGGTGAGAAAGTGGCGAATTGGGGACGGTTTATCCAACAATCATGTTTTCCTTTTGGAAACTTTCAAAAGTGCTTTTGGCCCCTGCAACATCTTTGTAGATGTGCTTGAGGAATTCTAGACAAAACAATTCTAACCCCCTCCCTGTTCTCACCTCTCTTCAGGGTAGCTTCTCCCTTCACTGGCTTCTGCCCAGCCCCCCTTCTCTACACTAGTGGTCAGGGTAGCGTACCCCCGACACCTAACCTCATCCCTGCAGCACATCAGGATACCCACCAAGTGTGGCAGGAAATTGGCACCGTGCAATATACGGACATTACTGGCTCTGTGCATTAGCACCGATCGAAGAAAAATTTGATGGCTTTTTTATTGTAAGAGGGGTTTTAGTATATTATTATTGGCAGGACTATAACATCACTGGCTTCTTCTGTCTGTTAAAGTGATGGCTTCTTGACATAGAGACATAGTTGTGTCTTAGATAAATGTTAATTTTGACTTCATACAGACATGACTAAACTGTTAGACAAAGAGGCACAATTCTCCACACTGTATTTGGCCCCTGGTGTCTGAGAACTAGTTAGCAGCCTTAAAATGAGGATATTTATTGAGGATTTGTGGCACTTTTCTGAGGTACTAACCAGCTAAGTGGGTTTGTCCTTATTTACTAAAGGAGTTTTAAAAGTTTTACCAAATATTTCCACATAGTTTCCAGAACTTTTTCAATCACTGGTCTTTTGTTGACCAGCTTGTAAAATATATGGCGTTTTTGCAGACTTAACTCCCCTCACATGTATATAACTCAGTTTTAATTAGTTGCCTGTTGACCAGTGTCAAAATGCTTCTTACATGTTAATGTATTAGTAATAAACTATTAAATACTACAATTTGTAAGATGACATTTTTCATATTTTTTGCTGGTACTTGAGTGTACTTGAGTGTAAATGTGAATGCAGGTTTTTTCTCATACTGGAGTATTTTCCATCATTGTTTACTTACTGTAAACAACATATTTTTTTATTGTAAACAATTTCTTTGCATAAGAGCTGATAATTGACAGTTGAGTTGCACTTATTTGGTTAAAGTGATTTTCTGTAATGAAGATTAAGATGTGTATTCAGTCTCTCTCTCTGTAATCCACCTTGCGCTGCTGTGGCCCTCATGGTAATCTGACAGAATTCAGTTCAGAATTGAGTTGTGTCGCAGTAACACAGAAATGTTCCAGGTCTGACTTAATTAGACTGGCATTGTAACTTTTACATGATGAGGTTTCCATATGTTCCATGTAAAAACCATGTAAACATCATGTCCCAGGTACAATTAAATCCAGGCTGCATCTCAAAACCACAAGACTTATTAAAGTTTACATACACTCATTACTGCCAGTTTTCTACTTCACATAAGCAACCATCAAAGCTACATTATAATCCAAATTCATGTTTCTACTTCATAGTGATAAAAAACATTGCATAATTTTTCAGTAAAAAATTAATCTCCACCTCTGTTATACTTAGCACTAGCTAGGTGCACCATGTATGCAGACTGCCAATCTGGAAGATAAATATAAACTGGACAAGCAACCACCAAAATGTTGAGCTCAAAGCCAGTCTGATCCAAGAAACCTAATCAGCCATGATCCGCCACTACATGCTCTGCAGCTGCCCGGCCCACTCCTTAACCTGTTAGGTCTTGTTTGAATGAGAACAGTGTCTGCAGGTCAACTATTAGCTAACCACCTGCCCCACTTCCTATTGCCTGGATCCGCACACACAAAGTATACAGTAAGAGAGAGAAAGCAGTGAGAAGGCGATAGAGATACGGAGGAGAGAACAAGAGATATGAATAGGAAATTGGAGCAGGACACTCATCACTCAATAAAGCTGATCCAAATAACGGTCGAGTCTCAAATAGTAGCAAGCACAAAAAAAAGAGCAAACAGGGGCAGAGTAATGTAATGGCTCAGATGGTAAATTCCATACAGTGTCAATTTTCAAAGCACTAATTCCATCAGTACTACAACAGAGTCATTACATTCTCACCACTCGGTTGCTCTGGGTGTCTCTGTTTTTCTACCATCCTTAACAGCACTGACAAGCCGGTAAAGAGCCTTGGGATGATACATCTTGCGGGATACATCATTGATCTGATCCACCTACACTGATTTGGAGAATTAGCTCAAAGAGTAGACCAGTCATGACTGTCAGGAAAGTTTTGAGGCATGGCTATGCCATCATTCCATTCTACCTAGGAATCTGAGCAGCATCATAATCTATAGGCATTAAAATGATCTCCAACTTCCATTCGGACCCTTGGAAAATTAATCAGAGGTGATGAGAAATAGTGAGGTATTACAGTCAACTGACCTAAATGTTGACAAGCTGGGATTTAGGTGAGGACAAGGAGAAAATGGCATGCAGTGGAAGCCATTCAACAGGCAGATTGAAGTCATATCACAGTAAACTGGTGGGAGAAGTAACTTGAGGCAGCGTGTGGATGAGATCTCTTACAACCTCCCAGACTAACACTGCCAAAAGGAAGGTGAAGTACTGCCTGGTTCGGTGGGAGATAAGTTCAGGAAGAAGGGGGGAAAGGCCATGCAGGATGTTGGGGGTAATGGGGCAGAGGATCTACCTGGTGATAGTGTGACAATGTGTTGGAGAAGAAGGTGGAGGCTGGAGACACTTTTTCTCCTATCGACCTTTGCCAAGTAACTTCAATGATCTCCTCATCTAACCCATCAGCCTGTCTCTTATACCCAATCCCAACCAGGCTGCTTAAGGAACTTCTACTCTTAGTTAGCACTTCTCTATTGGACATAATCGATCTGTCCTTATTATCAGGCTATGTACCATAGTCCTTTAAAATAGCTGTAATTAAACCTCTTCTTAAGAACCCTACCCTCGATCCAGACGTATTATAGACCCATATCTAACCTTCCCTTTCTCTCGAACATCCTTGAAAAAGCTGTCGACAACCAGTTGTGTGACTTTTATGTAGTAATAGTTTATTTGAGGATTTTCAGTCAGGATATAGAGGCATCACAGCACGGACACAGCACTGGTGAAGGTTACGAATGATCTACTAACTACATTGGATAAAGGACCTGTCTCTGTGCTTGTTCTGTTAGATCTTAATGCTGCATTTGACACTATTGACCATCAAATCCTATTTCAGAGACTGGAGCATTTCTCTGGCATTAAAGGACTTGTTCTTAGCTGGTTTAAGTCCTACTTATCAGATCGATTTCAATTTGTGCATGTTAACAACGAATCTTACATATACTCAAGTTAGTTACAGAGTTCCACAAGGCTTTGTGCTTGGACCAGTTCTATTCACTATATATATGCTTCCCTTAGGTAATATTATCAGGAAACACTTCATAAACTTCCATTGCCATGCAGATATTACCCAATTGTACCTATCAATGAAGCCCAATGAAACCAATTAGTCAGCTAAACTTCAAGCATGTGTTAAGGATATAAAGATCTGGATGACGAGGAACTTCCGACTATTGAACTCAGCACTGCAAGGAATCTTGGAGGTGTCTTTGATCAGGACATGTCCTTTAACTCCCACATAAAACAAACTTCAAGGATTGCCTTTTTCACCTTTGTAATGTTGCAAAAAATCAGGCACATCCTTTCTCAAAATGACAGAAAGATTTGTACATGCCTTTGTTACTTCTAGGCTCAATTATTGCAACTCTTTATTATCAGGCTGTCCCTATTAAATATTAGATACTGCAAGAGTATTGACAAGAACCAGAAAAAGAGATCATATTTCTTGGGAGTTAGCTGTGAAATCCAGAATACAATTTAAAATCCTCCTCCTCAACTACAAAGCCATTATTGGCCGGGCACTATCCTATCTTAAAGAGCGCAGAGTACCTTATTACCCCAGTAGAACACCTCACTTCAAGAATGCAGGCCTATCTATGGTTCCTAGAGCTTTCAGTTATCAGGCTCCTCTGATGTGGAACCATCTTCCAGTTTGGGTCCGGGAGGCAGACACCATATCCACATTTAAGAGTTGGCTTAAATCCTTCCTCTTTGATAAAGCTTATGGTTAGAACTAGCTCAGCATTAGCACAAGCCCTCCCCTCACTATGCTATAGACTTAGACTACCGGGGGACTTCCCATGATGCACCGAGCTTCCCTTTCCTCCACCACCTCCCCTTTCCCTGTGTGCATTAATATCTCAAAAATGCTTATTACTAACTGTCCTTCCTCTCTCTCCTTCTAGTTTTGTACTTCCTCTTCTCTCTCCTCTTCCTCCTGTCACTTTCTGCAGGTTTTTTTTCTGATGCTCCTGAGTCTGGATCCATGGCTGCAGATCATCTACTGCCCCATGAGCCTGATAAACACCCACTGCTTTAATTATTATGATTACTACTGTTACCATTTAATTTAGTCTTATTAGAAGCATTATTAGCCCTGTTAGCATAACTATTGGTTTTGCTATTAGTCCCATTACTGTTCTCTGCTCTCTACCCCCCCCCCCCCTTTGTCTCTCCCACTCTCTTTCAATCTCAACCCAGCTGGGTGAGGCAAACAGCCTCCCAACATGAGCCAGGATGTATTCAACGTTTCTACCTGATAAAAGGGATTTTTTTTTCTTTACCACTGTCGCCAAGTGCTGCTTATGGGGGTAATGTTGGGTCTCTGTAAATAATAACTATAAAGAGTCTGGTCTAGACCTGCTCTATATGAAAAGTGTCCTGAGATAATGTCTGTTATGATATGGCGCTATATGAATAAAAATTGAATTGAATTGAAGGTGACATGGCCTGAACTGTGGAATGCCCATGTCAACTAGGGTTCTGGGTAGAAGTTCAATGCAGGGGCTTGGCAAGTGGGATCCTTGGCCAGATCCTAAAGTACACTGAGCAATGAAGCAGAAAGGAGGAGAAAGGCCACCCACTGATGTGGTAGGGAGAGCTATGAGTTGGCTGTGGCTCATAAGAAGAAAACTTCTGGTGCAAAATGCTATCTAGCCATCTGGACACAAGCTGAGGTCTAATTAGCCTCAACTGGCTTACCTGGAGTAAGGTGTTTGATGTTAAAAGACATGAAACACATGATGATTCCAAAGAGATCTCTGAGGATGTGTCCAAAAATATCAGCAAGTATATCTGTGCATCCATCCACTATTCTAAATATATAAAAGTGGAAGTGATTAGAAGTAATAAGTGAATAAACAAAGTATTTGTGTTAGAAAGTGCTCTCAGCAGAGTAGTGACCATAATGCAACTCTTGTTGTTGTACTAATTGAATTAGTGCCATGGAAATGTACATTATACGTAATGTAACAAGAAAACAGATGAAGTTGCTTTTCAGGAGAGCCAATGCATGTTAGTTGCTGGAGATTGAGAATAAAATATGTAGAATTAAAAATAAATATTTCAAAAGGGAACCTTACGTTTTTGATGCAGCGCTTAATATACTGACTAAGACACTTTTTGTATCAGTTTCTGTTGGAATCATGATCTATTATCATTATTCATAATTTATTTTCAATATTCTTTTTATTTAAAGCACACATATTTGATGAACTTAAAGTGCTACAATCTGCCCCTTAAACTTGACAGTGACAGTATTCAAACAAACCTACAAAAAACGTTTTTGTAGACTATTTAGTCTCTGTAAATGATAAAAGGAAGCGTTTAAGTGTGAAACGGGCAGTTACAATTCTAACACAAGGTGCTCTCCATCTCTTCTTGCCTATTCTGTGGTGCAGGACATGCTGTTGAGGCAGCCATCCTTTATCTCATTCACTCTAAACTAACTGTTAAACATCTCACAAAACCTTTCAAAGTGGCACATGGTGCAAGCAAATGCCACAAACTCTTAAAGAGAGAGATTTACAATGTCTTGTCTGTTTTAGGTTGCACATCTGGGAAGAGAATCAGCCTGCTGACTTGAAACGACCATGGATGGAGACCAGGGTTCAACTCATGAAGACTTTGAAGGCAATGTAAGAATCAAAACTGTATCTACATTTAGCAGATGATTTTGCAGAAGACTAATATTATTGAAACATTTTTTCAATAATGTTACATTATAAAATAACGACTACTCAGCAATGTCCCAAAAATGTTAACGTATATAAAATGGTTGTTAGTACAGTCCTGGTCAAAACTATCAGCTCCCCTGAATTTCAGGTATGTTCAGAACCTTATCACGAATAATGATTTCACTGCAAAAAAGAGGCTAATTGATTTCAGTTTCTTTTTCAAAATGTCAAAGACAGAGCTGTATGTGCGCATTAGAAACGCTATTATCAAAAAACATAAAAATTCCAAAGGCTATGAGGTAATTGCCTAAGATCTTGAAATCTCTGTCTCAACAATTCAAGACATTATCATGAGGTCATGTTGTTAAGACGCTTCCTGGATATGACACCAGGAAGAAACTCAGTGAGAGAAGTCTGCGAAGACTGATGCGTTTTGTGGAAAAAAAAATACATGCAAGCCATCTAAAGAACTTCAGGTTAACCAGAGGTCTGTACTAAAAACCAGGATTTGAGGTTAGAGGGTATATCACCATGGAACCCTGAGCTGTACATCTCTGAGCTGTACACCTGCCCTGGAGCAGGTTAATTTCAGGTTATAACAGATCAATGGGTATAAAAGAATCACCCTTGGAAATGGAATCAAGTTTTGTAGAAGATCCTCTGGAGCTTGGTGTGAAGATCTTGAGAGGGTATTTTAGGAGGGCAGGAGTGTCCGGAGACTGGTAAATCCCTTTGGCTCTCCCTTGGAAGATGAGCGACCCTCATTATTACAGAAGGCCTGCTCTTCAACACTAGCCCTAAATATGAGGCAGTGATATTATAAGCCTGTAAACTTATGCATTCACAGAGTCACCAATTTTTTGCCAGCTCTTTCCTGCATTTAACAGCTGTAACTGCTGCTTTTATCTTTGATTACTTGTTTAATTTCTTTGTATTTGTGCATTATTATAGTTTTCTCATCATTTGTAAAATATGCCACTTTGATGCCAGTAGACTTCTTCATGTTTGATTTTGGTAAAAAATTGCTGTGCTTGGAACAATGTGGGTTGACTTAATGAGTTGAAAACCACCATCGTGTGACCATTTAGTGTGATTGTGGTTGTTGGACTTAGTGAAGGCAGATAATGAAAAGATATCCCAGTAATTTTGAACTTGCTTCATAGTACAGATCCTTGAATTAATTTGGAGTAGTGGTTTCAGCCTGGACGATACATCACACACTAAACAAAGCAGGGCTCCATGGGTAAAGACCAAGGAGACAACACTAATGAAAGAAGGGCACACACTAAAAACGCAAGACTAATGACTGCAAAAACATTCATAGGAGAGCAACACACTTGTTGGGATAATGTTCTATGGACAGATGAAACCAAAGTATTTCTCTTTAGCAATACAGTGCCTCAGTTTGTTTATAGGTGCAGCCCATAAGGAAAAGTACACCTCAGCTGCAGTAAAACATGGTGAAGGTTCTATTATGCTATCAGGCTTTTTTCCTGCCTCTGGTACTGGAGGCATTAGATGTATCAAAGGAATGATGAAATCAGAAGATTACCAAGGAATTTTAGAGTGAATTCTGTTACCCAATGTCAGAAAACTAGGTTTAGGCAAAGGTCTTGGGTCTTCCAGCTGGACAATGGCCCAAAGCAAACATCGAGAAGCACAAAAGAATTGTTGGAAAGGGAAAGATGAACTGTTATAATTGACCAGCATTGTGTCCTGACCTTAATCCTACTGAAAATATTTGGAGAGATATGAAACCTGGACTCAGCTTGAACACATAGCAGTCAGCAGAAACTACCAGCAGACTGGTGCAAAAGGCCTCTAGATGGCTACGAGAAATGTTTAGAGGCTGTAATTGTTGTCAAAGGTTCTGCAACAAAATAATATTTAAGGGTGCCAATGATTGGTTTTTTTTTTCAATATTATACTATTTTTGTTTTTTTCTCATTTGCTCAGTAACCTTTGACATTTTATTAAAATATTCTGGTTATACAGAACTAGTTTGCACCAAGGTATTCCTAGGTACACTGTTTGATCTATGATATCTGTAAGTAAAATCTTAGTACTTGTAGATATTGACCTGAAAGTTTGGGAACCAGGAAATGAAAAATGTACAAAATTTTATAATTCATATTTTAGCAGTTTCACTGCAGAAAAACGTGATTTTAATTTTTTTAAAAATCATGCAGATAAGTAAATCATGTTCATACATTATTGGTACAATGTGATCTTCAGTAGCTTCCAACTGTGCTCGCATCTATTCTGAACTTGATTTACCTGTGTGTGTGTGTGAGTGTGTGTGACTGTGTGTGTGTGTGTGTGTGCGTGTGCGTGTGTGTTTTGGACTGTGGCTCATTCCCAGGTTTGTCACTGATCAGGACCTTGCATATCCACTGCCTCACATCTACCCTGCCACGGTTCAGTGTGAAAACTGACTCTGTTGGAAATCTCAAAGCATCTCAAGACCATTCAAAGTGTAACATTAGTATTAATCAGTTCTGCAATGAACATGTAATCACTCTATCTGCATCAAAGACTAACCATGGCTATCACATCATAGAACATTGGTGGAAGTGTACCCCTACAGCTTTAATTTAGACTTTCCCTTGTCTTGTAGAGCTTTCACTCGTTATACAGCACTTTTTCAACTGTCTGTTTTAGTATGGTTTGTTCTTTCATATCCTCTGTGACTCTAAGCCAGGCTTTAACAACTGAGGTGAAAAAAGGTGAAAAAAAATTTTCCTTTCAGGAAGCAGCTGGAGGGTTGACTTACTTGGTGTGCAGAGCAGTAGTGGGTTTAATAGGTATATCAGTGAGTTGACACCTGGTTTCCAGAAGAGTTTTAATTAATCAGGCCGCTGGTCAGTGAGAGGTGGGGAGCAGGTTTGCATTATGAAGGGGCAGCTGCCAAAGGGATGGTCTGCTATTTCAGCCAGCAAATTGGAGAATTAATGATGTGGATAAGCTGCCTATTCCTCTGAGATCTGAGAGACACTCTCAGGCCTGGACCAGACAGACAAGGTGACCATGTGTGTATACTGATGAGGCAAAAGTTTGAGATTAAAAAAAAAAAAGGGATATTCTATCTGCTCTTCCCTTCAGCCTCTTCACAGTGGACAAAAAGCCAAGTAACACCCACTAACATCTGGCTTTTGTCTTCAGTGGGAATGGGTACAACTGGCATTGATTCCCGGGTCAAATTACGCTGCATTAATCACAGGTATATGTCTACTCCAGCTCATATCTTCAGTGATGGAAACATGATACCTGGATGGACACGCCATGTTTTGCCCCTTTTCTGGTGTAACGCTGTGATGCTCGTCAATGTTCCAGATGTTGTAGCATTTATAGCTAGGAACACTTATTGTTTTTTACAGTCTATTTGTTCTATTGGCCATAAATTCCATCCATCTCTGTTCAACCACCCTAACACAGTCACAGCAGTCCATGCTGCATTCTACTTTGTACTAACCCTGTTTCCCGGTGCACTCGTGACACTGAATGTGACACACTAGGAAAAAAAAAGAAGCAAAAAAAACAAAAAAGCAATAGAATAGAAAGACAAACTTGTCTACTGAGAATTGGAAAGGATTCAATCACCTTTTTTTTATAGGTGGTTAACCATGTTTTTTTTTTAAAAAAGTACATACACATACTAATTTTGGTTTATAAAAGGGTATTATTTACACATCTTAAGGACAAAGCTATGACTGGACTAAGAATGGGTTTTAAAGATTCAAATCAGACATCTGGTTACGGTCCATTTTAATATATGGTTTAGGAATTAATGTTGGTCAAAGTTTTACGATCATTGCATCTCAATGTATTCATGTTCCAAGGCAGCCTAGAATCAGCCTGGATGATTCTGCAGCACAAGCTAAGAGCCACTGCAGGAAGAAGCTCTAAATAATACTTGAAATGTATCTAACAGACATTACAACACCTCTTAAATCAAATTCACAGGCTGGGTGTCATAGTGTTGTCATGGGCAAATGTGCCAAAGGACAGGTTTGTGTAGGATCAAAAAGACAACATAGGTACTTTCTGCAAAAACAAGCACCTGAGAAAAGCCATTTTAAACAATGTTAACTCCATGAGAATACAGTTGTCTTTGTCTTTCAGGGTGTTTTCTGAAAACACATTAGTGCAAAAGTTCTGAAGGAGTATAAAGCAGATAATCATAAGAGTAAAAGAGCAGTCTGCTTCACCAGTTAGATAGAACCAGGTAAAGATGTTATAATCTAACTGTGTCAACAGAATCCCTGCTGAGACTATTCTCTCTAATAGGTGATAATTACAAATTGCATTTCAAAAGAAAAATGTATAAAAGCAGTTTCCTGCTATGCAGAAACCAAAGGAGTCAGCACCAACTACTGTACATTATTTAAGGAATCCTGAAGATGTGCGGAGAAGGAAGTTATTTAGTGTGGTGTTTCCACCCTGCAGCCAGATGGATGATCACCTGCTTCCCTGCTGGACTAGCAGGTGGTGAAGTAAGGATACATTTACAGTGTCTGCCTGCATGTCATGCTGTAAGTGAGGGTGTGTAATTGTGTCTCATTATGTGTCTGAATGTAAACATGGCTGAGAAATCAAAGGCACTCCTAGAACACCACTACAAAGAAGTTGGTTCCGCTCTCTCAAGCCCATTTCAGTCAGTCCCTTTAAGGATATTCTAAACTTCACTATTTTTTTTGTGTACTCAGCCTCTCTAAATTGTACAAAGTCATATTATATGGTTTTAAACTCTTGGTTTGAGGCTGGTCTTGCCAGAAAGGCTCTGTTACAATACCAAAAAACACCATAGGAAATAACTGTACATGCAGTGTGGGTAAGGAAAAGCTAAATGTTTAAGTCACAAAATACAGTTACAAGAATGTATGTGTAATGTAAAAAATGTATACCTGCATCATGGTTGAATGGAGAACTGAAGTGAGAAATTCAAGACTGACTAAATTCCTGACAGTCATTGCACAAGTTACCTAGTAATCTCCATTAAACCCAATAAAAATACTGTAATACTCTAGTAGTGCAGTGCCATATCAAACAAGCCTTTTTAAGCCTATAATACAGAGAAAAAAAAATAATGCTCGCATTTTTTAATAATAATAAAAACTTTTTCAAAAATTTTTTTTTTCATAAAAAAAAAAAAAAAAAGTGTGTTAAATTAAATAATTAAAAAAAAATTAAAAAAAAAAAAAAAAAAAGAATGTTTTAACACCAAATTAAAAAATTAAAAAAAAAAAAATAAAAAAAAAAAAAAAAACCCAATATGAATCATAAATAATATTAATTAATTTTTTTTTTTTTTTAATAAAAATTACTGAATTACTGGCGACTCTCTTCTACATAAAATAGCTAAGATTTGTCCAGAAAGACGTAGATTTGTCACTAGGTGCTTTTGTGATTAAAACTTACTGAAGTTTTATTTATTTATGAATAATACTTGCTAAATTTTTATTCATAAAAGGGCTGTGAAAGGTTGGTGTATCTAGAAATAGGGTGCTAAGTTGGTAATACTGCCTGCAAATGGTAATGGTAAATGGACTACACTTACATAGCACTCTTCTAGTCTTACTGACCACTCAAAGTGCTTCACACTGCTATCACACTCACCCATACACACACAAATTCATACATTACATTCAAACCATCAAACATACTGATGGCACAGCCATCTTGCCCAATATCTTAATGGACTGGCCGGTCTACCTCCTGAGCGACAACATTCCCCTAATGACCCAACAGAAACTGCATGTGCTGAATTTTTTGAACAACCAGTGGCCAATGAGCAAAGCAAAACAATCTGCCAGCCAAACAATGGTTTGACATCAGCACTCAGTCACTCAGCATTTGACTGACCAATGGTGTAACTTTATCACTCACTCACTCACTCACTCACTCACTCACTCACTCACTCACTCACTCACTCACTCACTCAGACAGTTAAGGACATTTGCATTTATGGGGCCAGCCCTGCTGTTGTAATTTAGCAAAAAAGGAAATTAATTGAACTCCAAATTTTTGCTATCTTTTAGATATCCTAGAAGCTAGACATTAGTTACCTGCCACAGCCATACTTGAAAAGGCCAGAGTGGCCAGTAAGGCCACAAATAAAAACACGCCTGCTAGGAGTAATTAAGGTGACTATGAGGTGAGATTCATTAGGACCAATTTTTGATAGATCAAATTGTGTGTTTACGGTAATTGATCCGAGTGGCATGGCACAATGCTAAAAAATAAACAAAAAAACCCAGCTCAATCAGTCAGTATTCAGTAAGAGATGTGTTTGTTTGTTTCTTTGTCAATTTGTGTTTCCCTTTACCTTACCATGTACCTTACCTTAACTCTACTTTAACCACAGAGGTCAGATCCACAAGAACCTTTTCTACTCAAAGGACAAGTCAGACATCACACTTAACTTATTTTTCTAATGTGGTCTGTATCAAGTTGAAGTAAATACTGACCTGTTGGACCATGTGCTGGTGTCATATCATACAGTCAGTAGCCTGTGTCAATAATATCGGTAACTGACAAGAGAAATCTTCTGAGGAGTGTTGTGTCTCTCTGTCTGTTCCCCCACAGAGCTTACATCTCCACTAATAACCTTAAACTGCTTTCACAAATGTACTGCAACTCTGAACTTTCATGATTGATTCTGAGCAAATGCTTACCTGAGTGTAGGACTAATAGCAACAGACCATACTCTGTCATACATCGGAATAGTGTCTCTGGGGCAGTTGGAAGTCAAAGTCCAAATCTAGGGAAATAAAACTCTGCATTAAACAAAATTTATAATGCATGCATAGGCAGACAAACTATGATATGTACATGGCACATACTACTGAAGCATCAGTGAAGCTTATGATGAATTGAACCTGCAGTGAAATCTAACATTTAAAATGTTTCAAAGCAATTAGGTTTACATTCTCCAGTCCAATTCTTTGTGAAAAAATGTGGATTATAAACACCATTGGCACTGTGAATCACAACACTAAATCAGAAATTGTAGAAGTATTCTGACCCGGGTTGTTTGGTCTCTGGATCCACTGATGATGAGTCCATCTTTAGAGTCCAGGCAGTTGACTTCCTGGTTATGACCTGATAACTCCGTTGACATGTCACTTGTCCTGCTGTGGACCAGGATCTTGCCATCACTGACAAAGGGAAGTTATTTTTAGGACTAGCCTGATCTTAACATACCTTTATATATACAGTACTGTGACAACGGTTTAGGAACTAAAAGTAAAGTCGGGATGCTTTCATAAATCATGACATGAATAGATTTGTTTTTTTCGTTTTTTTTTTTTAATCAGTAATATGTCATCAGTCAACTTCACACAAAATGCAACAAAGGGAACAACAGAAATCGTACCTACTCAAAAAATCAGTTGGTCATGGGGGGAAAGAGATCTGCATGTTATCTCCATTTTAAATAAATTGGTCAAAGTGCAGTCTATGTGGTAGAATTTCTAGCCTAAATGAATTGTAAATAAAAATAAAAAGCTAGTATTATTATTTTATACTGAAATAATGACAACACACTCAGAGGTGACCAGTGTGCACCTGCCTATATTCATATGGTTTCCAAAAATAGAACTAGATCATCTGGGGATCCCAGCACAAGAACTGCTCAGGAAAATTCCAACTAAAGTCCTCAAGCATTAAACACCAAAGTTGACAGAGCATCAAAATGCAAGTTAGCCTGCCATTTTAAGATTATATGTTGTGTAAGCTGAGAAAGTGTGATAAACCTACTTCACAGATATTCTGTTCCTTCTGCTGCCTAAAATAATGAATTAATCCTGGAAGGTTATTGATGTAGTGATTTTCTGCCTAATGAAAGTAACACCGGCAATTGTCCAACCAATGAGAATTTGGTTGTATGAGAGCATCTCTACAAACCAATCGACCAGTCAACCAAGAGACTACAGTCGTAAAATTAAATGAAATCTGTTTGCTCTGGTGACTCTTTGCCTTTTAAAAAGCACTAATTCTCCTCGGAACACCTTCACATAGTTTTTACAGGTCTTGGGCAGTTAAGTTGATCCAGGCATCCTGGAGAATTTGCTACAATTCTTCTTCGGATTTAGGCTCTCTCATTTTCTTCTTTCCCTTCATATAATCCAAGATTATATGTGTGTGGAGGCCACAACATCTGTTGCAGGACTCCTTGTTCCTCATGTCGGTGAAGATAGTTCCTTATGACTCTGACTCTATGTTTGGTCTCACTGTTATATTGCAGAATTAATTAGGGACACATCAGATGTCTCCCTGCTGTGTCTGTGTGATGGAGAAATCGGCTTGTATTTCTTAGCATTGAGGAGACCACTAATTTTGACCAAATCCCCAGCTCCATTTGTAGAAATGCCATCCCAGATTGGAAAGAAACCTCCACTATGCTGAACTGTTTCCAACAGAAAGTGCTCTCCAGCCCTTCGGTGTACAAACTCCTCCTCTTAGAGCCAAATTTTTCAAATTTTTCAAATTTATGTAGCCCAGTTCATATGTTTTGTTGCAGAGGTGAGGTGTTTGGCCTTGTTTTCCACATCGGAGGAATTTTTTTTTTTGGCTACAAGTCTTCCATGAAGACCATTTCTAACCATTCTAAGCATTCTTTTATGCCTCTTTGACAATACATCTAGAAATACCTGTCTGCTGCCAAATTACGACCTGGATGAACACCTTGTGTCTTGTTGCCATTGTTTAAGATATTAAGATGAAACTGTCACTTCTTCAGCAGCCTCAACTTTTCAGTTTGCCTGTCCCTCAGCCAGCGACATTCCCTTTACACAGCTGTTTCTGTTTCAGTGCATGATTTTGGTTCATATGACGTTGTTATTCATTAGTGCCTGTCTGGTTTTACTGTTTACTCATGGGCTTGGCTCTATGCCTACAAGTTTTTCATCTAGAGATTGATCTGTTACTTTGTAACTACAGTAAAGTAAAAAAAAGGCAAAAACACTCTGAATTCAAGGCCTACTTGCTGGCCTAATGCAGAACTTATGTGAACAAACATGTCCACCTCAGTTGTTTGAGGAAATGCAGAACTGAATATTTGGCTAAGTATGCAGTTCATTTGATCCTTTTATTTTACCTTTGACTTTTCATTGATGAAGTTTTGTATAGCCAATGGCAAAGGCCATGTTCAGATCGGAAATAGCCCTACAACACATAGATCTTATTGGAATGGGTGATTTGCTAAAGGTACCTGTAAGACAATAAAAAAAAAAAAACCCAGTAAGTGGAGTTTGAATAATAGATTCATGAGTCCGAAGGATTATTGGACACCAACACCTTGCACAATGGGTTTTAATACTATGCAAGAGATTTTTATATCTCTGAGTCTCCTAAAAAATATAACTACATGTCAGGGCTATGGCTGCAGTGGAGATACCATGTTAGAACCACAAGTACTATGACTGGTTGCTTTTGCTTTCTCCAGCATGATGATGATGTGGCCCGTGAGGATAATGGATTGTTGATGAGGACTCCATTATCTTTCTCTTTTCAGTAACACACATTAAGCAAAGGCATCTCCACTGCAAACCAACTGCTCACAACAATCACCGCTCTCTATCACAGTGAATGAATGAGCACACAGAGTAGCTCCTTTTATACAGCCTGTTCAAGATGGGAATGTTGCACCTTTATTCTGACTTAAAGTTCTCTATAAAAGGTACAAACATGTAAGCAGGGGGCATTGTTGTTACTGCAACAAACCAGCAGTGGAAGTAGTCACAGAGGCTAATCAATGTCTGTGTTAAAGGGAGAGCCAGTGTGGAGGGCCAGACGATGATGCTGTTGTTTTTAAAACAGCAAATATAAAAGCTTTCTTATCATCTCTATAGAATAAGTTGCTATGGATCAATGGCGGTGTCACAAAATATTCTTTTGTACGTAGAAACTAATGATTACATTAGTACTTCTGATAGTTACATAGTGACTAATGCATCTTCTCTATGCCAGAGAAAGTCAAAAGAAGAAGAAAGACAACACACGTTACCTTCCACCACTGATCAGGTGAGAGTCCGTCAGAACAAAGTGACACACATCACCAGTGTGGCCTGAGTAGATTTCAAATGGGTTGCGCTTGAACCTCCTGGAGTCTTTGCGCAAATGGTATGCTCCAATATCAGCAGCCTGAGACAGAAACAGTACATCCCCATCCAGCTGCAACCATGGCAACAGTCTGAAGACAAGACATAAGAGAAGATTACCAGATTTAAGTCAAGATTTAAGAGAAATGCAAGTGATATAAAAATCATGAGTAGAGGTGTCATGAATGAAGTTACCGTGACAGACTACAGTAAAAATATGCAAAGAATATTTAAACAATTGGGGAAATACACTTATTTGCTTTCTTTCCGAGAATTAAAAAAAAAAGATGGATATTAATCTCATAACTGTGTGTAAAGTACAGGCCAAGGGCCAGGATGTTATGGGTTAGCCTAACTTAGCACACAGACTGGAAGGAGAGGGAATGGCCTTACAAGAGTAAGCAAGCCAAGGTCAAAACCCAGTATATGGCTAGATCGCCCTTTAATAGTTTGCTTCTCTCCTACACTCACATGCTCACATAAACAGTATTTTGATATAAAGCTGTTCTGATTTACATTTTTATGTTTAAGTTGTCAGACAATGGAACCGATATTAAATAGTGACTGAACGTGGCCCATTAAGACAACATATTAACCAGCAGTCACTACCAAGCCATTTCAAAGCTGCTGCTCTGCTGCTAAAATCCTGATTTATATCCGTACATTGTCTGACAAGATCACCATATACATGAGCTTAAGAAAACATCTGTTCTGTTTCTGTCTCTATATTTACTTGTTATCATTCAAATCATTCATGTCTGTGTCAGCTGCCATGTTGTCAACTGAATGAGAGGAGAGAGGTCCGCTGTGAAGGGAAAGCCTGACTTTGTGGTCACAAGGCCATTTGAACAAGTCTCTTCTAGAGAAAGTAGCCAAGGTTTGTCCAAAAAATCAGATTACATTTGACACTAGGTGTTTTTTTGAAGAAAACCTCCTAAAAGGGAGTTAGAATTCAGTAAAACTAGCGACAAGGGCAGTAGGTTAGCAACACTGTCTGTAAGAAAACCGTTTTGCATGCGAAGGAAACTATTTTGCACCTATTCATCGTAAAAGAGCAATGACAAATTGTGTAACTACAGCACTCGGTCAGTCAGTCAGTCAATCAATCACGGATATTCCCCATTATAAAGCTGGCCCCACTGTTGTGGTCCAGCCACAAAGGATAAAGTGCATCAGCATTTAAACATTGTATAGGATAAAAACTCACTTACTTTGTTTTCCATTTGAGAGGAACTGCCCTTTTGCAGACCCCATCAGACCAGTTTTGAGCTATCTTCACTCTCTCCTTCAGTGGGATTTGAGGATATCTGCAATAACAGAGACATGAATGTTATAGTGCTAGGGATGATGAAAAGGCCTTTATGACACTTTGAAAACATCCTGTCCAGTCTGCTCAATAGTAGAGGACAAACTGGAACTTTTAAACTTTTTAAGAAAATTTTTCTAATTTCTTTTTAAATTTAATTGAGTGTTAACAACACAATCAAATAAAAAATCATAGCAAATAATCTGACAGCAAATAGGACCAAATACACCCAGACAAACACAAATACAGACACAAACAACCACACAAATATACATCTATCCCTCTGTATACAGCAGGATTAAAATATAGTACTCATCAAATTTACTTTGCAAAAGAAAGCATTCCTGACCTTAACTGAGCGCAAGCAAATAAAAATACAAGTCCCAGGACTTGACACATTTTCAGAAATTTAGTGTCTGTATCACTTATTTTACAGTTCAAGACTAATTACAACAAACAAACTAGTAACCACAAAAGCAATCTTATCCTTTGCCTCCCTAAGTGAAAGAGCCATGTATTTAAAGAAATGTAGACCTCCATAAGCCCATTTTTTAGGGACAGACAGTCCTCTGGGCAATATAATGATGTTTTAAATAGAGAAGCTTAGGTTGCAAGATTTTAATAAGATTACTTAACTTATCATTCGTTAAACTTTCCATTGAAATATATTCAATATATATTTTAGTCTAGCCACTGTCTGATCAATTCAGAAATGGAGGATGGCTTGTCATGCTGCAAACCACAGCAACTGAAGCCTTTTGTAGATCTGTAATTCAGGGCACAGTGAGTTGAAACCAAGGATACACTAAAGAGAAAAAAAATTATCAAAGAAATGAAATTTTCTCCACAGCAATATGCAGGAATTAGAACTATGTTTATACGATTCCTCTCATTTTCAGGGGCTCAAAAGTAATCAGAAAAATTAATATAATTATAAAGATTATTTTTAATACTTGGATGCAAATACTTTGCAGACAGTAGCTGCAAGTATATATGTATTTATCTATGTATGTATGTATGTTTTATGAAGATGTTCGTAAGACAGAGCTGGAATTGCAGGACAGTTGCAGTTGTGTTACACGTCACGCTTCTGATTCGTGAATGCAGGAACGCTGTTTAAAATCACAGACTGGGGCAGAATTATGGTGGCTTTGTTTAATTCAGTGTAAACAAGCAAAGCTGGCATAATATGGGGTCTTATTCACAACAATATAGCAGGGTCTCAGATTAAAAAAGGATTAAGATTGATGGTTGGGGACTTGAGTATTTGGACAATGACACAATTTTGAGATTGAAGTGTAGACTTCAACTTTAATACAAGAGGGGTTTAACAAAAATATTGAATTAAAATCATTAGGAATTAGAGCCATTTTTATACATAGTCACTCATTTTCAGGGCTTCAGAAGTAATTGGACAAACCACAAATTATAAATATCAGAAGATTTAAAATCAGAGAAAAAAAGAGAACATTTGGAATGAGAGCGGAAGGACAGAGACATTGCCGTGACTTTTTTTTTTCTTTTTTGCATTGCAAATAAAATATTATATGCTATACTGTAGTGAGATGGAAGCAGTAATATGAAAAACCTTGGCAAAAAAAATTCAAATCTATCTGAATGACTCTTTCTCCTTGAGAGAAAAGCCTTTTTTTGTATTTGAGTGAACTGACACTTAAAACAAGCCCTAACTTCTCTGCAGCCTTTGACCCAAACAACAGTGGCAAAAGGAAAATTTGCATTATCATTTTCTGTTATTATCTTGTTTGGATGAAGAAATGCAGACACATCTCATGAAATCGGTTGTAATTTAAATCCAATGTGCATCAGGCAGTATCTTTGTTGTAGTTGTAGGGTATAAGAACATTTTTCTGCACCTCAAATGCTGTCATAGTTATAAAAAAGATCAGCTGTGGAAAGATGATCACATGAGGCAGAAGCTGGGGCCAGGTCATGTTTATGTTTGGATACTGATAATGATGCTATGCTTGTCCAAGGCATCAGGGTCCACGCGCAGGAGCAGCCAACACTCCTTCAGAACAGTGGTATATTCATTTGCATGTGTTGAGTGAGCCCATGCCAGATGGGGGGACAGAGAACAGGAGGAAGCAGCTTCAAGTTCACTCACTGTGAGCATCTACAGGGTGTCTCAGCAGGACTTAGAACTGCCATTACACTAACAACTGCATCTGTGAGGCAACTAGAGTACTGGAGGGAACTCCTGATAGAGGACACAAGGATGTCTGTGTAACTCCAGCTGTTGAGTACTCTTAACAGATAGTTCCAGTTTATAACACATTGGATCTTTTTTCATTGTTTTAGCCATCATTTTTTATTTGTTATGAAAAAATAATGATGAAAAGCTGCCTTGGTGGTGCCCTCATTTCCTAGCATCTTTCTAATATCATTGATCTATTAAGGCATAAAATGCAATAGTACCTTAGTACTCCTAGTTAATGGCTGACATCTGGTCTGACAGGTCAAGAAACATGAGTGGTCAGACTATCAGACAGGTTGGAAACAAACCAGCAGTTTATCTAGATTATCTAAACCACTTTACTTGGAGGTCAACTTAAGTGTGTCGTCTGTTTACAATATTCATCATTAATAATTTTACTGTTTGCTTTCTAATTATATCCCCCCCCTCCCCGTGTGAGTATTACATCAGCACAAGTTCATAAGTTTGGGAGGCTTTTATATTTGAACATGCTTACCTGAGCTCTGGTGACAGAGGGAATGTCAGGATGATATGGGTAGACAACAGGGACTCTAGGAAGCTGGTCTAAGCAAACCTTGTAACTCTGGGATAGTTTGATGTTTTCATATATGGTTGGAAGATGAATGGAGAGACAGCTGACGCTCTGCTGGTGCTCTTTTATTGTATATAAGGAATCTCCATTCTTTGTCAAATTGTAACTCTTTGCCAATTGCATCTTTGGCTTGAATGAATCGAGCCCGTCATTAATCCTGTCACAGACAGAAAACCCTGGGGAAGGGTTTCTGTCTGTGTTTCCTGGGAAATATTCACAATTGAGTAGCTGGAACCAGTGATTTTTTTAAAGATGTTTTGCTTAAAAATAACTTATACCATTAATTAGATATCAAAATAAATATCACTTCAATTTATTTTCATTGCCTGATCAACCGATCAACTAATCATTGCAGCTCTAAAGTAGTGATTGGTTTCTAGGTACCTGGTGAAAATATGAAACTGCCATGTACAGTCGTGGCTAATAGGGGCCCAGCAACAAATACTTAACCCGGGGCCCCTCGGGAGTTCATCAAGCCATGCTACTGTTTGAGCCTGGTTTGCCATGGTGGCCCTATCAACACTACATCCTCAGGGAGGTGACTGTAGCCAGAGCCCCGGTGCAGCCACTGGATACTCCTCAAAGAAAGTCCCAATGTCAGTAAACACCAAGGCTAACGCTGACAGGCTAACGCTGACAGGCTAACGCTGACAGGCTAACGCTGACAGGCTAACGCTGACAGGCTAACGCTGACAGGCTAACGCTGAGCTAAAACTCGACGCTGCTTTCTCAGCAGGACCATCTTACATGTCCGTCCCGTCCCGACTGATCCCAGTGTTTAGAAACTCTTTGGCAATCCTCCTCCACACAGCGTCTCGGTTTACAAAGCGGTAAATGCTTTTACAGACTTGAGAGAGACGACTGAGAGATCTGTAGTCCAAATAAGACAAAATATGATAGAGGACATCCTCTGGCAGCTGGAACAAGAGCATTGTGAGCCCGCTGTCAGCACCGACCCTCCCTCCTCACACACTCTGGGTCCGGGTCTCGGTGTGTGTTGTCCGGCACAAGGTCTCCACGGTAAAACCGGGAGTTAGACCAAGTCACCTGCGCCCGGTCTGTCAGAGAGACGCGACGCGGAGGAAACCGGAAGCCGCGGCTGCAGTCATCTGACAGCTGGTGACGACGGCGTTACGTCACCGGGCACGCTGAAGTGTGGCGTAATAACGAGTAACGCGCACCGGGACACCTCGGACGACACTGGAGGGTTTAAATGGCTGAAGGAAATTCAGCCTTATTTACCCTTAACATGGTGTTTTTGTTGAAATTTGGACAAAATCCAAATCAGACTGGCCAACGATCACAGCTCCTTCAGCTTGAAAGCTTGTATAAAGACAGTTTCAGTCACACAGATGCAGTCTAATATGCTTATCATATGAAATGAAAGGATATATTATACGAAACAAGTCACTGTTGTATTTCTAATGGTTTGACAGTGGTATATTGTCATTTAATGATTTAAATGTACCCCCCCCAAAAGAAAAGCATACAAAAAAGGTTCTGTGTTTTTTTGCTGTGGGGCGATAGTGCTAACTGCAGTGCTAACTACTGCACATGTAATTTAATTTGAAGTTTAAAATGAAAATCAGTGAATGGACTTCAGAGGATTTGAATTACACCCCCTGTCTAGTACAGAGTTTGTGCGTTTCTGTATGACAATTGTTGTGCCTCTTGGTTGTAGATAAATAATTTTTAAAATGTTACCACTTTGAACCTGACCATGCTTTGCAATGACTCAGCAACACTATAATCCAGCCCATTAATATAGTGTAATATCACTGTGTGACTAGCTCCTACTGGCACAGTTGAAGAAGACAAAGACAAAACGGGTTTTTTTTTAATTTTTTGTTGTCATGGCAACAATATAAACATTTTGTTAAACTTATGGATCAGTCATGGTTCAGTTAGGTTTGACCACAAAAACTATCTGATTAGGTTTAGGAGAAGATTCAAATATGTACATCATTAAGGCTGGAGCACCTCCACTGTCATGGTAACCATGATAAACAGGTTATAGAAGAAGATGTTCGTAAGACAGAGCTGGAATTGCGGGACAGTCGCAGTTGTGTTACACGTCACGCTTCTGATTCGTGAATGCAGGAACGCTGTTTAAAATCACAGACTGGGGCAGAATCGTGGTGGCTTTGTTTGATTCAGTGTAAACAAGCAAAGCTGGCATAATATGGGGTCTTATTCACAACAATATAGCAGGGTCTCAGTTTAAAAAAGGATTAAGATTGATGGTTGGGGACTTGAGTATTTGGACAATGACACAATTTTGAGATTGAAGTGTAGACTTCAGCTTTAATTATAAGAGGGGTTTAACAAAAATATTGAATTAAAATGATTAGGAGTTATTTCCTGATCATTTTTATACACAGCCACTAATTTTCAGGGCTTCATGAGGATTTTTGGACAAACCACAAATTATAAATATCAGAATTATTTTTAATACTTGATGATAAATATTTGCAGTCAGTGACAGCCTGAAGTCTGAAACCCATAGACACCAAATGCTGAGTTTCCTCCCTTGAGATGCTTTTCCAGGTCTTTACTGCAGCTGCCTTCTCTTGCTGCTGGTTTGTGGGTCCTTCTGCCCTCAGTCTTGTCTTCAGTAAGTGAAAAGCATGTTCAGTTGGGTTGAGGTAAGAGTGACTTGGCTATTGAAGAAATTTTCGATTTCTTTGCCTTGAGAAGTTCTTGGGTTGCTTTTGTGGGATGTTTGGGTCATTATCGATCTGTACTATGAACATTTGGCTGAATCTGAGCAGATAGTTGAGCCCAATACACTGTAGAATTCATCCTGCTGCTTCTATCAGCAGTCACATCATCAGTAAACACCAGTGACCCAGTTCCACTGGCAGCCATACATGTCCATGTCATAACACTGAACCCACCATGTCTGATAGATGATGTGGTGGCTTTTGATCATGAGCTGTTTCTTTTCCTTTTTCATACTCGTCTCTTCCCCTCATTCTGGTACAAGTTCATTTTGGTTTCGGTCTGACCAGTGATTTACACCTTGTGGTAAAACTCTCTGTTTTTACATTCAGGTCTCTTGATTGTGGACTTTGACAATGAAACACCTTCCTCCTGGAGAGTTCTCTTAACCTGGCTACATGTTGTGAAGGGTTTGTCTTCACCAAGGAAAAATTCTGCAATCATCCATTTCACTTGTCTTTATTCATCTTTCATACCTTTAGGTGTTGCTGATCTTCCCAGTGCATTCTTTCTTTTTAAGAATATATCAAATCTTTGACTTGGCCACTACTAAAGTTTCAGCATCTGTCTGACAATTTTTTCTTTATTCTTTCAGCCTATTAATGGGCACTTAAATTTGCATGTTTAGAACTCCTCTGAAAAGATACCAAATACAAATTTAACACTTGGAAACATCTCCTTTCACATTTTATCTGCTTAATTTGGGGTGAAATAAAAAGACAAAAGGCCACACCTGGACATGAAAATGATTATCAATCAACTGTCTTATTAATTTTGAGCCAATAAAAATAAGGGATTTTTTTTTTTTTTTTTTTTACAAATTGGGTCAATAATGTAAACAGTTAATGTAATTTTTTAAAAACCCTTTGAAATAAAGCTGAAAGTCTATACTTCAATCATTTCTTGATTTGTTTATTTCAGATCCATTATGGTAGTTAAACAGAGGCAAAATTATAAAAATTGTGTCACTGTACAAATACTTGTATAACTATCTCTACATCTACTGTAGGAAGCAAATAACTAGGAACTGAGGGCCATAGAAAAAGTACTGTAAAAAAATTACTGAGAAAAGGGCTCACACATTGTTGGTTTGGGTCTTTGTATGTGATTTGTTGAATAACAAAATTATGATCTCTGATTAAGGTATGTTTACATGGGGTCTCATATTCTGACTATAAGTGTAAATAAATCAATAGGACTGGAATTTTAATTGGTTGTGGAGAGTAAGCTTAAAGCTTGTCATAAACCCCATGAAATGAAAAACTTACAATTTATACGATTTAACCTGATTACTTTCTAGCTGCGTTCTATCTGTGCATTCCCTCATTTGTGAGGTAAATGCTTGGGGACGTATATTTCTCCAGTTCCCAAAAACAGCAGCGTCCAAGCTGAAATGGTTCTCTGTGGACAGAAAGACAGAAGACAGTCTTTTTAATGCAAACTCTTAAAGAACTGAACATTATTTAATAGCAACAACTGTGCTGAACAGAAACCGGACATCCATCTTCAGGGAGCTGGTCAAACGTGCCAAAGAGCCATTGAGGAAGACATGTGCATGGTGTATTAATCACCTTTATGCATGTTGCACAGCTATTCTAATTAAATGTGGTGGCATAACCCCAGTCCGTATTAAATCACATTTCATGTAAACAGTTGACCCAAAATCGGAATGATTTCAATCAGAATATAAAGAGTTATTTAATGCTTCTTTCCAGAAAAGTGAAACATGTTTGTTCCATATTCTGAGATAAATAAGTATTTGTAGGCCTTGATATTAAATTTGAAATATTGATGATTTTAACAATTTTAAATAATAATTAAATAATAACTTGTTTGTTAAAAAAAAGAAAACTCACTAGAGTGGCTGTGCATATACTTAATTCTTTATAACTTGGTTTCTTCCATACCCTTGATATCCACCCAGTCTCTTTTAGATTCCACTTCCATCCATTTTCAACATAATGGTGGCTGTAGGACTATTCAGAATTTATGGCTGTACCACAACAGCGGGGGTCAGCCCTATTTTCTTCACATAGGCACCAGCAACAAAACTAGTGAGTTTTTGGACAAACCTTAGCTACCCCATAGAAGAAAGTTACCAGTATTGCCACGCAAAGTCAGGCTTTTCCTCTGCAGGAGCACCTCTATATGCATCTCATTGAAAGTAGCTAACACAGACGTGAATGAGCTTCTAACTTTCTCTCTGAGTGATGATTTTACAGGTACATACAGCCAAAATCACTGCTTATGTGTCTATTGACTTTGTCAGACAACATTGTGGTTATAGAATCTGGATTTTAGCAGCAAGCAGCTGCTTGGAAATGGTTTATGGTTAACATGTGGTTTTAATGGGTTGAGTTACAGTGACTACTTCATACTTGTTCTGTTGTCTGACAAAAAACCCCCAGAAAAACAGGTAAATGAGAAGAGTTTTATTGAGAATTCAGCTTTATCAAAATACTGTATATATGAGCACAGAGTTGGAGAAGAAAACAGATAAAGGGCTTTCCAGCCATATCTTACGTTTTGACCTGGTCCTGTTGCACCAGAGCCAATACACAGACAAGGCCAATTAAGTTCAACCTGACTTGTATGCTCAGGGACTGAATTCCTTCTTCATAACAGCATTAGCCATATAATTATCAGAAGCATCCTTCAGCATTCACACCCATTTAACACATTGTTTCAAATTTCAAGAGTCTGAAAAAAGTAGAAATTTTAAAGGATCAGTTCACACAATTTAAAATATTGTTTTATTATTGAGAATGACCGACAAAAAGCTCTTAACTCAAGATCCCCTAGATCCAGGCATTAGCTTTTTTCCCCAGGGCTTTTCCCTATACTCAAGTCTTGCACAGTAACAATAACTGATCAACAGAAATGCTAGTCATTAAAAGGAGAAGCAAATAAACAAACAAAGCTTTTTTAATTTACACTTGGTTTCTGAGAAAGGGTGGTTTTTCCCCACTAAACTCAAGTATGATGTTAATCATTGAATGATAATCCAGTGAATCATTGTCAACAAACAATTACACCGGGTTTTGTTAGATCAAAATACTAGCAAACATATGCATAATTGCATACATGCAGACATTGTTTAGCAGAATGAAAGTGGAAACCATTCCAGCACAGTCCTGAGGCCTGTTTAGCCACTAAAACTGCCAAGGTTGTGTCACGGTCAAATGACTAACAAAAGTTGATTGACCTTATGACATTTTATGAGGCGCTTAACCGCTTAGCATCAGTAGCATCAATTTGTGCTCATTCACATCATGAGGGTCCTGAAGCCTTCAGTTACGAGTGGCATCCCTTCAGCTCTTTGATCAGCTGAGCACAACCGCACATAATTGAAATATGCAGATCGTTTTTCTTTCTTAAAGACATGTCCTCTTGTTGAAAGCTGTGTGCTCTAAAAGGCCATGTCCCGAACACTGGGCCGTCGAAAAAAATCATTTATGGTTGGTTTTCCAGCTGAACTGTCATGGGCAAAAGGAAATGAAGAGGTTGGGAGGAGGGATATGGGGAATGGAGGGGACGTTTGGGGGTTGTGGTGGGGCTGTTTCAAGAGGGCTATGGAAGGGGGGGGTCTTCCCTTTTGATCTTTTTAGAGCAGCAAAGAGGGAGGGGGGCTCTGCCTGAGCTGGCAAACACATTTAGCTGGTAATTGTTCAGATCAGACTGACAATCAGTCTTGGAAATGCACAGACAAACAAAAGTTTACAGCTCCAATTGGAAAAGTCAACAGGTCTCGCATAAGGCCCGTACATAAACAATGAAACTGTCGAGCTGGAGCTTCACTTTGATCAGTTGTTTGCGTTTCAATTATCTAGCCTGGTTCAACTGCTGGCTTTGTTAACATTACTGAATGGGGGCTTGGATTTAATGGGTCCTTAATGCCGGTCCTTGTTGATAGAAAATCCATCCACCTTACTGCTTCTGCACTCGGTAAATCCAAACATCCTCAGAGAAGTGTTTGGCCGGATTCAGACAGAGATTTACCGTGCATTAAAACAATGCAAACGGCTGCATTGCTGGTGTGTGATGTTTCATGTAGCAGTGACACAGTAAAATATAATCCAGTTGAAGGAACAGGCTTGCATGTATGTGACAGACATACCCAGCACCGGATGACATCACTGTGTGGCAAAAACTGAACCAGGTTAAACATTTTTCCCAATAGTGCAGTACAGTACTGTATGAAACTGACCTGATACAAGGAGTTTGTTTTTTTTCACATTTCTTAAGTAATAGTAGTAAGTTCCTCTCCTAACGGGAACCACTTAGAGAAAGGCATTTTGAAAATCCACTGCTTTGTAATTTAGATTTATTCTTTTCATTTTCCGATTTTACTCTGCATCGTGCAATTTTGTTTTGTCTTCTACAGTAATATCACGTAATATGTATGCCCTATAATTAAATGTTCAAAGTGGGTCATAGACATACACCTATAAGAACCATATAAAACTAGCCTCTGTCAACAATGTCTCTACATGATTCCCTACAACTGCCACTTCAAAACCCTAGAGCTGGGTATGGAATGTCAGTACTTACTGCATGCAGGCTGAAATGTTTCTGAAGCATTAAGCATTAGTTTGAAATGAGATCAGTATAATGAGTTCATAGGGTTTATACAATATACAGTCTTCCCACTCTGCATTATGTATTTATTGTATTCCAAACTGCTAGGATTTCATTTCTGTTGGAAAGCAGAGAAATTCCTTTAATTTTTTTTTTTTTTTTTTTTTTTTGCCTTAAATTTGTATGCCAATAGAAGGTAAATTCCCTCTCAGGTTGTTAAAACCTCCAAAGTCTAAGAAAAATTGAGAGGTGTTTTTTTTTTTTAATTTTACAAACTATACTTACTGTATAAACATAGTACTGTACTCAGATATCATGTTGTTACCAATACCAAAAATCTTTAAATGATAGCCAGCCGTAAGAGACTTTAACTGCTGAAGAGGAGATGACACTATGACGCATGAAGAAATCTCCGACATACCTGAGCATATATACAGATTTTAATTTTTTGTGACATTTAAAATATTCAATTTGCACATTAAGCATTACCACCAATGGATATACACATACATTTTTACATCTTACACACATTGTGAATGTATATTAGAATGTAGTGATACAGTGCAGCCAGCACTGGAGTTATCAGCCATAGTGGATCACAGGTAAAACCAGACAAACAATGACATGACAACAAGGGAAAAAAAATATGAAAATAAACATCAAGACAATAATAAGATAAGAAAAAATAAGAAGGTGAGGTATGGAAGAAAAATAAAAAGGAACCATACCTCATTTTGAAACTTAATTAATAAAATATCAACATTTTACTTTGAAAATAAGTATACAGTAATTTAATTTATGTGGTTTGGATTCCCCTTTAGAAGCTAAAAGTAATTTTACAGTTCTTTTATTCAGAAAAAAAATGCAAATGTCCAATATATCCAAAAAAGAAAAAAAAATTCAAGCTCCGATTCAGGTCGTCACATCTGGATTTACAAATGTTTGATATATACTATAATATCCTGTTTCCATACCAAGTCTAAGTTCACCTAGTAATCACTTTATTGCCAAATGGGTAACAGTAATTCCACATGTAGTAAAAACAGCTAATTTGAGATTTCTCTTTAACTGATGAATTGGCAAATTATATTCTTGACAAAGCTTCATAGAGAACCCTCAGATAACTATTGTTTTATGACTGGCCCTCCTAAAATTTTCGTGCAACACACTCATTGCTTTTCTCCCAGTTTGCATTACATGGAAGTCAGCCCAGAGGGAAAATTCTCGTCTGGAGTGTTTCGGAACAAATACAAGTGGCTGGAAGTTGTAAGTGCTTTTTGATTGGGGCAGCTTCTGTGTCAACCTGTAGCATTCTAGGCTGCTTAGGGAGGTAGGGTCACATTCTCTGGTCACCATTGCTATTCTACAGCCTCCTTGGCGGGCGGGCGGGCGGGCGGGGGGGGGGGGGGGCCGGGCGGCCTAAGCAAATGAAGAAGGGAGCTCTGTTTGTTTATCTTGGGTTAAGGATGATGTTTGCGGCTCAATAAAATGGATGAAAGTGATGTTACCCCCGTCTTTTCTGCACTGAAAGTGCTCCACATTTGCATGGCAACATTGGCGACACAGAAGGTGTGATTTTTCCCACAAGCCAGTTCTTCTCTGGTGCTCACTTTGCAGACAGTAGAGGCCATGGTGGGGGCTGTCATGGGGAGGGTAAACTAGGGCCCTAATTCATTCAGTTCACAAAAAGTGTAGTGGTGTTCCAGAGGGTCAGCAAATCCTGGATTTGGGAACAACATCGAAAACTCCAGAGTTCACCCGGGAAAAAAACATCATTCTTTTAAACTATAAAAAAAACTGCATTCCAGCAATATTTATCCATTCCTATCAGGTTACATCATTGAGTTATCACAAAACACCAACTTCAAGTAATTGATCTGGTGTCTGCAGGCTTCTAGGGGAAGTCCTTGGAACAAATCCCTCTGTTAATCCAATGTGGAAGAAGTTAAGCAGATTAATGTCGAGTATTGTCAAGGGCATTTAATTCAGTGCTTTAGGTTAAAAAAATCAAAGGTCAGGATTCATTTGTGAGGGAACTCATAAATTGTTTTGCAGTATCTACTAACAGTCTGTCTACGCAGAAAACATTTCAGCAGCATTTCTCTGCCATCCTCCTATTTTAACCAATCCACAGGTCTACAGGTCTAACAGTTTGAATTTTACTCATGACCTGAAATGTAGTTGTAAAACTTCTGAAAGTCTATTTTCCTCAATTAATCAATAAGTTGATCAACAGAAAAATAGTTTGTAACTATGTGTGTATAAAAACATATATATATATATAAGTGAATCAATGTAATGTACAAATAATAGAGGAGAGGGGGGAGTCTGGATGAAAATAAAGACAGGAGTTGCTGGTAAGTTTTACAACTAGTGGTTAATTGTAACATACACACACTCAAACTCAGACACAGTCCACACACAGAGTCAGAGCATGTTGGTAGGACACAAATGTTACTTTACTATACTTTAACAATGTAGCCATCATTTTGGAAAACATAAATATCAATGGTTCAAAGCAATGTAGTATTACCAGGGTAGTGCACATGAACAAGTAGTGTATAAATTACATGGTATCCAAGTCCTGCTTGAACTCAACGGCCTTTTGTAAATCTGTAAACCTTTATTGTAGCTGGACTAAAAACAGGTCACTTCACTACTACTATGCACACACACACACACACACACACACACACACACACACACACACACACACACACACAAGCTTGTACACACACACACACACACACACACACACACACACACACAAGCTTGTACACAAATACACACACACACATAAACACACATGCACAAACACACACACACAAAGGTTCTTCTCAAAAAAAACGGGGCTTCCTGGACTCACTATTATTTAGTTCAGATTAAAGAGTAATAATAATAATAATAATTTCATCAATCACACAAAAAATGTCAATCAAAATTGTATCACATTTTCATATCAGGGGTGGATGACACTTATTGGCCAATATCAGATACATATATTGGTAAAGCAAAATAGTGACTTAACTCTCTTTCACACATATGTACCTGCAGAGACACAAACATTAGTGCATGTCAGAATTGTCCAATGAGATTAAAAACTGGGGTGTTAAAAGGCAGGAGATGAAAGAATAACAGTGGAGATACTGGGAGTTACAGAACCTGAAAGAAGCTAAAGCCTAAAAACAAACAGAGTGGTATCATCGCCACAACAGCACAGCACTCTGACACTGACATGCTGCTATCTGCTAAAAAGAAGGAGGGGTTCATGACTTCAAATGACCTTGTTATCCCTGTTGGGATCAGTCTAAGAATACCCTCCCTGTTAGCTTTCCCTGGTCAGGTTTCATGTAGGGAGAAACCCCAGTGGTCACAGCATCTACTTTCTGTTCATGTAAAAATATGCTGTTGTTAGAAGGTTAAAACACAAGAGAAGAAGAATATTTATTTATAAAACAGGTGAAAACTCAAGAAGATCCAATCAGTAATATACTAGACAGATTAGGTATGCTATACATTGGGTCATGGCATCAGTAAGGTGGGACTGGTTGAAGCTTGAATTGCTACCGGTCCTGGGTCTGTGCACAGTTTTTGTTGGAGATATGTCTGACATGAGCAATACCTGCTCCATCTTCAGGCAAAATGCAAAAAATCACTAATTCATTTGGCCTGGAGGCAGCTATGCTGGCTAGTGAGCTTTTCTCTGAATAAGCAAGCCTGAGACAATTTCCCTGCTGGCATTTTTATGAACATTTATGAGCTCTTTTTAACTTACAGAAATAAGTAAGTTCATAAGAAGATGAATGGAATGCATAGACATTAATTCAACTGTATGGTCAGCACTGTCTCCTAGAAATGATGTTTATATACACTGAATTTGTGAAAGTAAATTCATTTTAAGAAAAAGTAATTGCGGACTACCTTTTATATTAACATGATGAGAAAATGTTGTTAATTTACATATTATGTAAGGTACAAATATAATGATAAATATAATATCAGTAAAATACTCACAGGCAACGTGTTTATTTTGCCTCCAGAAATATCTTATCTTGCAGCACAATATTTACTTGTTGTGACTACCGCATTGTTATATTTTTTATGGTTATGTTTCCCTAACCATAACCAAGGACCTGGTGCCTAAATTTAACCATAAAAAAACCTCAAAAACCAAGCATTAGTTGCTGGTATTAGATCGCTTATCATAAGAATTGATAATGTACTTAAACAAATTTAATAGGTTGTCTGTGAACATTTTACTGAATTTCGGAAATTAATTAATTCACAACATCCTCATCCAGCTGATATAAATTTCTGGGGGACAGTGCACAACTACACGAGACATATTTTCTTACTTTCCTCTAGTGGTACCTCTCCAGGCAAAAAGTTTGGATTTTATTTGTCCATGTTTGAAGTCATTTTTCTTTGAGATTTAAGCCTCCACCACAATGCAATGAGGTTAAATTTCTGTTACATGGTCGCAGATGGACCAACATGTCCACATGAAGCCATCTAAATATTAAACGAATGTTTTCTTATGAGAACCAATTGTCCACAGTGACAGATTCTCCAGGTGGTTTTCATAGAGAGCTCTGTCCTCAGTGAAACACCTGAAGCATACTTAATCTCTTCTTCTTCGTTTTCTTTTCAGTCCAGAAACAACAAAACTGCATTGCAGCCGACATCTGTTGAGGAGTGAGACAGGCAGCTGATTGATAACATCCGCATTTTAAGACGCTATATCGCCATCTCACAAAGTCGGCATTAATACAGGTTAATGACAACACCTGTGCTGTGTGTTCATATATATATTGACATTTAGACTGATGGATCACAGAGAAAGTTAAAAATGATTAAATGTTGTCTTCTTATTGTCACTGGCTCAAAGTCCTCACTGAACAGCTTACATAATCATTATGCAAAACATTGAAAAACTCTGGAGGCCATTTTGGAAAAGCTTAGCTTTGGGGAGAGAAAACATCATATTATGGATGGAGAGATGAGAATGTGTTCACAAATAAGCATCTTAATGTGGATGCACTCATAATTCAAGTAGCTGCTTTGTAAAAGTAGATAATGGTACTAATTAGACTTTCGTCTAGGTCACTGTTTAAGACCTGATTACATTTGCCAAAGAAGTTATATAATCATCATGTCTGTTTGTTGGTTGGTTTGTTTGTTAATTTTTTTGTCAGCATAATTATGCAAAAAGGACTAAACCAATTTGTATTGAACTTGGTGGAGGGATGGGGCATGGGTCAGGGAAGAACCCATTAAAGTTTGGGGCAAATCATTTACTATGAAATTTAATTGTTTGTTTGACAATGCCCTTGGCAGAGGTCTGTGGTCTAGGCTCAGAAGTTTCCATTTCAATAGACATTAGGAAAAATAAGGTTATCATGTTATAGGCATGTATATTGGCCATGGGTATACATGCTTAATTTATGAGATTCCCAGTGATTTTGATTTTGGGGTTTTCAGGGAGTTCTGGATGTTATTCAGGGGATCAGACCCATGCACACTGATCCAGATCAATGGGAACTCTTACTGTTACATTTTATTAATGGTATACTTCTAAACTGTGAGTGCAACAAATTCACCCCCATTGTACTGACAGATATCTGCAAACCTGGACTATTAAAACTAAAATCATTTGCACAAAGTGATACCACTAGAGGAAAGGTAGAATATATTTAAGGGCGAACCTTTAATAAAAGGTTTTCCCAGCAAATAAACAGAGCAAGTCTTTGACTCAGGCTTCAACCTGATTGGAGGAAAAGCATCAGCCATCTTTCTGTGTTAACAACAACTTCTGATATCTGGTTACTTTGGGTCTGTTTGGGTCCTCTTTCCAGCTGTGGTTCACCTGTTTCTGGTCTCTTCAATGTGAGTTTTTACATTTTTATTGGCTGCGTCAGCTTAAGTTTAAGCTATAATATTTACAGGGTGAGGACAAAATGCTCATAACCAAAATTACTAGCACATACTGCTAGGGCTACTGACTTTAATCCCAGCTTCTGTAGAGAACAAGAAGACGGGGATGGACAGCTGATCGCATACAGCCAAAGAACAAACAAGCTGACACTACAGAAACTCTCTGTCCAAAGTTCAGAAATACACCTAGCAACACCTCTAAAGCTCACTGATGAACACGTTGTATCTCATTTATTTTATTTAAGAGACCAAAACCTGACATAACTTGCATTATAGCTGGAAACACTGCATGTAAGTGCTGTATGGATGGGTGTCATTGGCAAGAAATAGTCAAGAGATGGTATGGTAAAATGAAAACATATAAAATACATATGGACTTTACAATAAATTTACAGTTTTTGGGAATTTCACCCTTTTTTAGTTTTATTCATGTTTAGATAATCAGTGTGCACGGATTTCTAATTTGTGTATTCAAATGAATCATGTGTGCACACAAATAAAGATAACATAATTGAACATGTTTTATTAAATACAAGCAGCTCATATAGATGAGACTGTTTGACAACTGTTACTGTTTATCTTTTGCTGTTACAAATGTGTTATCTTTGATAGCCCTTAAACATACAGTTAAAATCTTATTAGTATTAGTTAAGTGTTGTGATTGCATACACATTATTCATCTGAGAGCATTCAATACACACAAACTCGTTTCTTATTTTCTCTACAGCTTCCTACAGGCCTGATGCAGATGGTACTAGACTAACACTAAGCTAAATTGTATTTACATGCACCTATGTATGCATAGATGCTGGTCAACCCACTTGAGTGTATGTGTTTTTTCAGGCTTTCACAGACAGGCCCAAAGCAAGCATGTACCAAACAAGAGTTTAATATCAGTATTCTAATGTACATTTATTAAACATTTTAAATAAATATTCCATCCTTAAAATTATTTTACATATCCTCAAATAAAAATATATTTATATATGTATAAAATCAGACATTCAGGGGGCAACAAGAACACAAGTGGACAAGGGGTAGTGGGTGTGTTGAGGGGTTCCTTACACTTCAATTCATTTTGTACACATCAACATTACAGTCAGAACAGGAAACCTGTGATTATCAAATGTAGCTGCCACATTGTTCCATCAGATGCTGTTAAAGCTCTGTTTGCTTGAGCTGTGTGAGAACGATACCAAATGAACCCAGTCAAGATGCAACATCTAGCAGAAAGCCTAGACACTGCACCGATATAACCATGTGCTTATGCAACGTTTACTGACCCTGGCACTCTCCAACACAGTGTGTGACAGTTTGTGTCTCTGAACGCAGCGTTCCCTGGCAGTGCGGTCAATCAGGGCCCTTCAAGTCTCCTTGAGCAGCAGGCGAGAGTCCAAAAAATGACTCCACTGGTCAAAATGACATAAAAAACAACACAATGCACTCTACTAATATATCCCCGATAAGTCAGACAATGAGTTATGTGCATCTAAAAACATACTTTACTTCTCTTTTTCTTTTCTTTTTTTTTTTTTTTTTTTTACACAGGTCAGTACTAAAAGTCTGGAATACAAAAATAGATTTCTCTTTTTTTGTCTATGTACAGCTTTTTTTTAACTTTGAGAAAATAGGAAAAAAAACTACATATTAAGATATAGTAATGCTCAGTATAAAAAATGTCTGGAGGTTTTTGTGGAGGGCAGAGGAGTGTGTTGGCCGCTGCAACATCAGTCAGTCTTTCAGTTTCTCCTCTTTCTCTGTTTGTCTTTTAATATCTTCCTCCTTCTCAGCGCTCGGACGAATACCGTGTGCGTTTAGTCCTTTGGCTGAAGGGGTAGTGGATGAAGTCGAAAGGCCGGGGATGGGTTGGGTGTGCAGGCTGCTGCCCCTTCGGCAACCTCTTCATGAAATGGACTTCTCGCTGGTGCTGGCGTGTCCGCGAGCCTTTCCGTGGCCGCCCGCGCCGGGTGAAGGCCATGTACCAGCCCTCGTAGCGGGCATTCCTCAACGCTGTGTAGTTGTTCTCCAGAACAATCTCAGTAAAGATACAGTCACGGCCCTGTCCATTTTTCTGCAGAACCACACACACACACACACACACAGAAAAGCAGTTAGTGTGAATGTTCAGAGAAGAGTCCTCGATGAAGATTTACAGATGGGAAATATCAGATGTATAAAAGCTTCCCTGTGCAGCCTGTCCCCTGCACACACACACGCACACAGCCCTCCCCACATACATGCAGCATATGCTACAGTCATTACAGATCAGAGAGAGGGGGATGACAGTAAGCGATGACTCTTCTCTCCCTTCAGCAATCATCCAGCAGCCCTGGAGGGTCAGTAGCTGCAGGACGGATCCGCCAACCATAAAACCTTAATCAACCCCCGAGAGTCACTTTCACTCCTGGTTTGATTTCCCGTTGCATTAGTGCTTACATTTAACCAACTAGGTCTGTCTGAATTGAATAAAAATTGACAGATCCTTAAATACATCTCACCATTCCACTGCTGTCTTCAGGAGAGGCCCCATTAAATCAGGTTGTTGACATTAGACAACAGTGTGGCTCAAGACTGAGATGGTTAATAAAAAGGAGGGCAAAGTGTGACTTCCTGTTGGTGACATCATCAAGAAAAAAACCTCTTCATTGGAGATGAAATATACAGTAAGGTCAGCTGAAATGGTAGTCACTGGACCTACTGTAGCAACCTCCCCCCGTTTGGACAAAAAAGTGTGTTAAAAATAGTCATGATACACCCATGTGCATGCATACATCTGAAAGACACACTCCCTCTTCATTCTTTCTCCCTTTAAAACACACACACTCTTGGGTCGGGCAGGCTGTGACTGGGCTGGTAGCTAAGGGCAGATGGTGTACGAGGCAGGGTGCTGGGTGGGTGGAGGGGAGTGTGTGTGTTTGTGGTGGTGGTGGTGGTGGTGGTGGTAAGGTGGGAGGGGTGGCAGCTCTGTTTATTATCTGTCATAGTGAGAGTGGGGCACTGAGTATACATACACATACTGTACATATATATAGCTATATCAGGGTCTCGTTACACTTGGTAATACTTGTCAGTATTACAATGGGATCACATTGTTGGTTTTGATCTGTCTATGGAATTTTGTTTACATTAGAAAAATATAGAATATTACCAACCATAATGTGCCATATTCATGCACAGTGCATCGATATCTAGATGTACACAGTGGCTCATTATCCATGTCTTTGATTCATATGATCATAGGGAAAGTAGCCCTAGCTTTTTCAGTTTGATAGCTTTACTGTCAAGTTTGACTTGCCTTCACTGGAAACCTCTAAGACTCGGCTGCAAATTGGCTGTTTGCATACTTTTTTTTCCTCTTTATTTATCAGAAATTTAATCTATGCTACAATGACCTAGCCTAAGCTTTTGCCTCTGCGGAGTTTAACTTTTCTTCTCACCTTGCCGATGAGCTTCCCCCTCTTGTTCATGCAGATGTAGAAGCCTGTCTCAGCCCCCTTTATGCGCACTCGGCTCCCAAATGTGTCAGTTTCCACAACGAGTTTAGCTAAAGAAAACAAACAAAAATAGTTTTGTTAGCCACTACAACTTAGGATGGTTGCAAGAGCTTCAAGGGATTAGTGTTTATCTGAAGTATTCCTCAAACATTAAAACCTGAATCAATGATTAAAGGTGTGCACATGGACATAAAAGCATCGACAAAACACACAAATGGTTGAGTGCAGTTTCAAGCATGCATGCTCTCCTCACACACACACACACACACACACACACACACACACACACACACACACACACTCTGAAACCTGTGGGATCATTCCTTGGGATTCATACTAGCTGAAATTCTTGCAAAATGATAAAACCACGTGTCTCTTGATGCTTTCAAAGCTAAAGAGGCGATCCTGGCAAGCCAATCAAAAATTCCTTTTCAAATAAATCTGCATTGACCTCACACATAAAGCTCCACATTTATCTCTGTATCCCGAGAAGTACTGAAAGTCACAAGAAATACGGATTGTTCACAGAGATTGACTTAAGGGAGCTTTGAGCATTTTTTTACATTGCTTTCAACAAGACGAAAAACAATAAAATGAAGGCAGATTTCATTATTTTTGAACTTTTGCAGAATAAGAAACAAAATATTACTGAACGTCATTTCTAGTCTGCTGCATTTAGTGTGTTTACACAGCAGGGATTTGAGATTCTTATAGATATTGATCCAGATTATTCAAAGCCAAGAGTAGTTGACCTATAAATTCCAATTTAATCCACATTGTGTCATAAAAATTGTTCCATTGTGTGGCCACATGGTTTGTGGGGTCACTGAGAAGGCCAGGACCTTCCCTGGCCAACCACTACACAATTTAGAGTTACAGTTGTAGTTTGGACCAGCAGTTACATCTGAACTGAATAAGAGAGATATGGGAGACACACACATACCACACACACACACACACACACACACACACACACACACACACACATTTCCCCTATTATGCTTTCTCTCATATTTCATACAAACAGCTTCAGGTGAACTGAATAGCTTTCACACTCTTGGGTTAACACACATGTATACAGTTAGATCCTACGACAACATAAAGTCCCTGTACAGACAGCAAGACCGCAAACACTCTGTTATTAACAGATACAGGATTTTAGCAGATGACTTTATAGAATTCAGTTTAGTCTAAATACAACAAAATTAATCGGCCAGAATAGCTACAAAGCTGGACAGGGCCTGTTTGGTTCTGAGGCTGGACAGAGTGGTGTTGAAGATGGGGGTGGAGGGGAGAGAAGGAGCTATGCAGGAAATGTTCGGGAGGTAGAAGTAAGATGACTTCTAATGGCTCTTCCAGACCTGCAGGATCTCTGGAGGATCACCTCCAGCACCATCTACAGTCCGACCAATGCTTTCTCTGAAATCTGTGCCTCTTTCCCTCCAACACCACAGACTGGGTTCACAAACAGTGCAAAGAATGATTGTCTCCAACCGCCAGCTGCTTGGTTAAGAGATGAAGGTTTCACAACATTTTTGTCCTGAAATTTCAGCATTTAGAATTGACAGAAATCTGAGAATCTTTGAATGACTGAATAAATGGGACTTCATTCAACAAACTATACAATTGTGCTGATTTGAATTAGACATAATTCTCCAATTGCACTCACTGGTTTACATCTCTTTATGAAAAAAATAAAACATTACATTAAATAGACGATTTTTATTTATAGTTTTTACATCTCAGATGTTTTGCTCTTTAATAAATACTTAAGGCCCTGAGATATTAAGGCCTCTATTTAAATATTTTAATTACATTAATATTTTGGCTTTGAGCCATGTTAGAGAAAAATGCTGCGGATAATTTGAATCACTAAGCAAGAGAGAAATTTAGAAGGAAAATTAATCGAGAAAACTAAATAGTAAAAAGTGATAGAATCATTTTAAAAAGGTTTTCGAAAATAAAATCAAATAAATTTGCAGACCAATGGAGAGAGAACGTGATATGGGAAGTTTTTTTTGTTTTATGCTTATGTTTTTAATTGCATGGCGAAATTTAAAATTTAAACCCGTACAACTGACATTTCATCTGGGTACAGGGACACCGAATTGCTCAAAGTGGAGGATTTCTCTTCGGAAAACTGGAGTAAATGGACATAAACGGAAATGAATCCGGATTACACTGGCGTCAAATTAAAAAAAAATAAAAAATTGGAATTATTTGCGAACCGAGAAAGTCTACAAAGACAAAAAATTGAATAATTAAAAAAAAATCAAACTAGGCCACTTTCCCGGACACTGAGATGACGTCGGCGCGCTTTACGCGAGGTTTTGCGCTGTTTTTACTACAGAAGGTGTGTGTACTGTTGCACAGGGCTTCTCTTACCGTGCACATCTCCATCTTCGGCCATGGCGTTGATCTTCTTGTTGGGCAGGACCTGGACGTGCTTGCCGCTGGTCCGGCTGTACAGCTGGTAGATCCGGATCAACCTGCGGCTCATGCGGTCCGTCACTTTGCTCTGGTCGCTTACATGCTGCGTGAAATTAGGCGGGGACTGATTGGTTACCTGTCAGAAATTAGATGTCACCACAATCATCAGTACGTGTACATAAGCCTTTTGTTTATTTATTTTTTTTAAATGACATTGAACTTCAAAAAACGGAGAGAGAAAAAAATATCAGTACTCAGATACTGAGAGAAGCCAATTGTGTGTCTTCGGGTTACTGCAGGAAATGACTGAAGCAGTTAAACATAGAGGGAAAAGATATTCTGAGGCAAGAACAGCTTGTTGTTCTGTTTTCCCGTGTGACAAGTGCGACAAGTTCCAGGAAAGCTGCTGCCAAATGAAATTAACAGCTTCCAAAAGACGCACGGTGTGATTACAGGTTGTGCGTACAGGAGAATGTGCAGCGCAGGGCAAAAACACCGGGAACGCAAGAAAAGATCTAGCTCTCTTTCTTCGCCATGTGAATTAACACATCTACTCTCACCTTATATTAAGTCTGAATTTTTATTTCCCTCGCTCTCGGCCGCGCTCCACTGTGATGGAATGGCTGTTGCTGGAAACATTGGCCTTCGGTTTCTTTGAGCCCCACGACATTTTTCACAAGACCCGCAAGCATTTCCCCCTGTCCCGATGCCCCGTCTGTGCCCGTGCGTCC
Source organism: Istiophorus platypterus (assembly GCA_016859345.1). NCBI lineage: Eukaryota > Metazoa > Chordata > Actinopteri > Istiophoriformes > Istiophoridae > Istiophorus > Istiophorus platypterus. The sequence goes on from CM029124.1 coordinate 24,226,957, forward strand.
TGTGCCAGGGCCGGTATGTTCATCAGCAACCTGCCAGCAGGCCGCGCGCCCCGCAGCCCGGCGCACCGTGGGAGCCATCCGATATTGTTGTATCACATAATGTTATGATGATCCCTCACCTTTCCTCCTCGCGCTGTTATTTCGCTGTGCATCACACGCTTTCACTACCATATGTTTCGGAGATTTTTTTTTTAAAAAAGATATTACTTATTTAATCGCTCAACCCCCCCCCAAAACATTGTAAGCATTCATATGAAAAGAAATGAAAGCAGTGACATACCTGAGCATAGAAGCAAAATGCAAATAAGTGTAGAAACCTGCAAATAAGAAGAATAACATGCATTAAGTTACTTGGAAGCGGAGTGAAGAAGCAAAACAGTGCGTAAAGAGTGGAAAAGAAGGAGGGAAAGCACTCACAGATAGCTGAGTCTGGATGGGATGGGTCGCATGTTGGATGGAGGTGAAAAGCTCTTCCAGTAAATTCTGACTAGGATCCTTTCAGAGCTGCAAAGTCGAACTGATCTCGTTAAAATCAAAGAACCGAGTCCATAGATTTCAGCGGAATCCACAAAAAAGTCAGAAGTACTGGTTGAAGGGCTCACGCACGCACCGCGGATGCATTCTTCACCAAATCAATGTCCATCACAGCGAGCTCCTTCCCCGCTGAAGTAGCTGAATAGCAGTAATTTATGATAAATTACCCTTAAATAGACCGTCTGTCTCTGTCAGAGAGCTACACAGAGTCTAAGTGCACTTGCATGAGCAGTGCGTTGAAGTTTGGGGGAAAAAAGCGCTGCAGGTTTTTGTTCTTTTATTTTTACAAACAAGTCGGTCCGGGCTGTCACACTGTCCCCTGCCCTGTAATCCCTGTGGTCCTCGGCGGCCTCCAGGTGTGTGTGATCCCGCCGCAGTGGAGGCTCTGGCTGCCTCGGCTTGCTCAGTGTCCGCGCAGTGGCTCGATGCTGCTGTTCCGCTCGGCTGTGGCAGGACTGCAGGCAGGACGCTCCTTCGCTCCTCTATCTGCTCCCATCCCACACCGCTCCCGTGTCAAGCCTCTCGCTCGGCGCTCACACCCCCGGTTAAAATGGCAGGCTGATCTGCTAAGAACAAGCCCCCTTTTTCTATAGAACAAAAGCGGACACCCCCAAACCCCACTCCCCCTCCTCCCCTTGATTTAAAACATCCCTTTACCTGAGGAGCGGTCCACACTTGGTAGGGGGAGAAAGAGGCGAGGAGGAGCCTGGGCCGCCCTGCGCTGCCACCGCAGCTCTGAGACAAGAACTAAAATGGAAAATGAGCGCTCCTTATCTCAGTGATACGCAGTTCTGAGCGCATCATTTGTCCGTGCTTGGTTTCGCAGTAACCCGACGACCCCCGCAAACCCTCTGCTCATCCCTGCTCTTCTCTCATGCTCATTAATAATCTGTTTCTCCAGTTTGAAGTCTTCCAGTTTAGTGAAGCTTGAGCTGCTCAGCTTTGTGTATTGACAGAGCAAAGTGTGAGACATATTAAAAGGATTACAGGCGATTAGCGTTTTTAAAACACCCCTCCCTTCATTTGATAAAGAGAGCGGCCTTCTCTGGCCTCAAAGGTTTAACTCAACTGCAGAAATATACAGACTTTTAGAGCCGTATTCGGGGATTCGAGAGAGGTGATACATGCACTTCTGGAAAGCATAGATGCTAAAGATGACAGAGTGAAACAACAATTCATCAAGACAAGTCAGACAGCGGTGTGGACAGGGACTCACAGCCTGGTCAACAGGCCCATTCTCTGTCTGACAGAGGACATTAATTATCCGCAAACCGCGCCCTTTTATGACAGAATAGCTATTGAACGCGCCCATTATCAGTTAGACTTTATTGATTGATTTGGCCATTAATTAGACTGCTCAGTATCGGCCACTACGAGGACAAAGACACCACGCGGAATCAGATTAATAAAGACTGTTTCTAAGATGTCATTAACGTAGCTGGAGAGGCTTGAAGTGGCACTGAGGACATTACTCTGTGTCTGTAGTGTAAAGCAGGTCGTTCTCCGGAGTAAGACCACTCAATGGTTGAGATGTCAGAGGACCAGTCCAGCAGATCGGACGCACACAAGCACGAAGGCTGTTTGTTGTTTTTAATTAGCGAGAGTTTATGTGGGGCGACCTGAAATCCTACGGAATCTGAACAGACCGTATCTGTAATGGCTGTGGCACATCTCGATGGGACACGTTAGAGGCTCACCGCGTCCCAGCGACGTCTCCACCAGCCTCCCCAGCATCGGAGGAGCAGCTCTCGGCGTCTGCCTGTAATACAGCATCGAACCAGCAGTGGGCGGCTCAGAGAGGGACGACCAGGTGCAGGCTGAGCCAGTTGCCCCATTGTCCTTGATGGTATAATGTGCCAATATTAAAGGCAAGGAGCTGTGGCCAGGCCCGGCTCTGTCTGTATCACACATCTTTTATCTGCTCCACTGACAGAGTGCGTGTTGTCAGATGGTTTGTCTTCCCGTTTCCTTCCCTCCCTCCCATTAGCGTCTCCTGCTCAGTAGGTGTGTGGCTGCGTGTGTGTTTGAGAGCGTGCAGACGCAAGTTGAACGTAACCCCAACGTGAGACATTAAGTGGGTTAGCATATGTACGACGATGTGCATAAAGTGGACGCGTTTGACTAAAAACTGAAATAAAACTTGCGGGTGTGTGTGTGTGTGTGTGTGACGAGCGGCAGGTAGCTGCCACTCTGTTCCCTGGCTCAGGGCCTGGCTGCCCTCCCCTTAACCCCAGGAGCCCTGCATCCATCAGCAGCCCTGCAGGGGGCAAACACCCTTCCCCCTCTGCTCCTACTCTGCCTCTTGCCTCTCTGCTCCTCCACTCATGACCAGAGCTCCACCAGTGTGAGCTTAGGAAAAACATATTTACACTGAAAGTGAAATAGATAGTAATATTTGGGCTAAAACAAGTATTTTAATTTTTTTCCCTCCAGAACTCTCAGTAGACAGCAACATATTAAAAAAAAAACTTGGGCCATCATAGGACACTAAAACTTTAAGTGACCTACCAGAGTTTTACATGTTTTTTGCTGGTTATTACCATCTATTTCTTTTTTACTTTACCTAACATTTTTCAGTTGGCAGTCACTGATATAAAACTGCTATAAAATAATCTTGCAGAAACTTAAATTATAGACAGACCAGCCCTAACTTTAAACATCATGCAATGCTAAGCAGAAACTGATGACTGTTATGGTGGATATCACTCAAACCATTTTAACCTCAGCAAACTAATTTTCACACTATAGGGAAATGAAATGAAACACAATGTGGAAACCCACATCCAAAGACCTTTTTATTTGGGTGGAGGGACAAATCTCAGAGAGGTGAAAGCAATTTAGTTAGTGGTGTTCTAAGTACTGACAAATTATAAAATTCAGCAACATCTTTATCAAGAATTTTGTCTCTCTTACTCTTAAAAATCAACAGGACGCACTTAAAATTGTTTCTTCCGCAGAAAATAGTTCCAATGAAATTTGTTCACCCTCCCGTTTGACATTGCTCTCCATATAACAAATATCATCCTCCTTTTTCCCTGCAACTTATCTTCCTTCATTTTCCTACCTTGGTTACACCTCTTTCTCCCTCCATCGTCCCTGCTCTCCAGCCATCTGCTAGCTCCCCTCCTCCCTTTACTCCCCTCTCTCTGTTCCCTTCTTCTCTTTGAGATGAAGTGGACTTTAGTCCCCAGGTCTCTTCGAATGAAAACTTGCCATCCCATAACGTCTAAAGTCAAAGTGTTACTACCTATTCTGACTAACTCCAGGGGAAAGTGTGGTGAAAAGTCTCCCATCACATCTCTCTCCAAAAACTCTGTGGCTTTAGCCCATTTTTTGCAGCCTGTTCAAGGCTAAGCAAATATTCCGCCTCACTGTACTGTATAAATGGTATGATCACTGAAGAGCGGTATTGTTGGTTTGTGTTACATGTCTTGCCTCTGATTCTGGACACCGACATGCTGTCGAAAATCCCAGACTGGGCCGACATTAGGCCAGCTTTGTTTGGGTCTGTTAAAAACAAGCAAAGCAATGCAAATAATGATGGATCTTCTTTTCAGTAATATAGTGGGATCTCTGTTTAAAAGGGTCTTGAATGTGACTTTGTAGTCTCAATGCCTATAAATGTGGAACACTCCGTCCACCACTCTCTACTTACATACATTCATACCTTACAAAGGTCAAAAGAAAATGACAATGACACAAGCCCAGCCAACAAATCCACTCTGTGGACCAGATACAGACTGAATAATTTGGTTCTGGTCAAATGCAGAATTTATTATGTCTTATTGGTTCTCATGGAGGCTCACTGCTTAGCCTGGTGCTTCCATCTTGTCTTTTCTTTTTCTTCTTTGATGACTTTCCTCGGCTGTGCTTCTGAACGGCTGACAAGGGAGTGTTGTGACATTTGATATGTATTGCTTGATGTCTGTAGCACACACCAGATTGAGTCAAGTTTTAGTAGCTGAGATGTCATGAGCAAATATGATCGTTGCTTTTCTAGAGAGTAGTAGAATGCTCTTAAAAAACAAATCACTTATTCTATAAACAATATTTAGGAATGAACTTTGCTTAGTCTTGCACCTGTTCAACTTAATGCTGACTGAACAAAGTGAAGGTTAGGATGAGATGTTGTTCATGTAGCTTTGTTAAGGAGCTGCATCTCTAGTGACAGCACCCATATCCCTTCAGTAGTTACCATGCATGCATGGAGAGGCTGCTCTACCTTGCTGGTGAATTTTGTTGAGCTTACAAACTTTTAATGTTCTCCTGAAAGATGCTTTAACGGAACAGCAGAACATCAGTTATAGACAAGACAGTAAGAGATGCTCTTTGATATATATCAAAAAGTATGGGTATAAGTATAGATTTACAAGACAGTACACAAAGTTGTGAGTACTTACTAAAGAATGAGTGAGTCACTGAATCAGGAATGACATGGTAATTAATGAATTGTTCATGTAATTCCTGATAACTCTGAATTGAGGACTATATAAAAGATAATGATGAGTTACTAGAGAGCAGACTGGGTGACACTGTATTAATGAAAGATTAGGTAATGATTAGTTGATTAATATCTATGAAATGGATTATTGACCAATTCCTTGATAAGTGGTTTCTCATGAACTCTGAACCTGTAACCACTCACTCTTAATAATTACTTTATCATTATCATTCATCATTTCTCATTTTGTGCCCCATCAAGTAAAGTGGTACGTCATATTGAGTATTTACCTAGTAATCACTAAATATTTCATAATTGTTACAAGAACACATACCTTTATATTCACACAATCATGTCATATTCTGTAGAATTACTGATGCTGATGCCTTAACAATAACTGTAGTAAACAGAGTATTTACCAGTGTAAGCCAGAGATTGGACCAACCTAGTGTACCCTCAGCAGCATCTTTGTCCACCATCAGTCTCTGGGCTTTGAGTCAAACCAACTCTGGTGCAATCTGACTGTGTAATTTTCTACCTCGCCATACTGTATATATACTGTTGTTCCAGCAAAGAGCCAGGAAAGAAGGAAGTCACAGAGCTGGATCAATGTCTATGTAAAGTGGGAGTTGGCACGGTGGGACAGACACCAATGCTGTTGTGTTACACATCACGCTGTCATGCTATTTAAAACAGACTGGGCCAGAAGACCCCTCACTATGCTGGCTTTGCTTGTTTACAGTGTGGGGTCTTCTTAACAGCAATATAGTGGGATCATCTGTTTAAAATGACCTTGCATTTAAGTAATTATACACAGTTACTCAGAGCTAACTTCACTTGTTGAATTGTCTTGATGTAAGTTCCGTTGTTCTGCTTTACCTCAAAAACAATTACAGCCATCCAAATAATAGACAGAGCCGAACCAGAAGTCTCAAGTAACTCTGAGGTCCTCCAGCGACTTTCTCAGGCCCTGGTCTTTAGATGTGTGTGCTTTCAACTGTTTATCCATCTGGATGGGAGAGAGAGAGACAGAGAGAGAGAGAGAAAGAGAGAGAGCGAGCCTGGCATCTATGAACTTACAGACATTTCCAGTCTCAAATCCAGGGTGTTTTTGATTGCCCTACTTGGTTTGACCAGATACTATACCTTGCTTCAAGGAACAGACGCTAGTAATACCCATTCCATATGACCACTTAAACCCACCATAGAGTTTTCAGGAGCAAACCCTGCTTGGATCAGCTCTGGTGCCTGGATGTGTTCAGCACTGTCAGACAGTGAAGCCATGTTTGTTGGAAATGACTACAGAGGATCTCCATAGTCCTGAATGTTAAGCTGCGTGGGTCTGTTTCTGTGATTCATGTATGTATAAATGTACATAAATTCATTTGAAACAACGTTATATGATTTTTTAAAAATAAGAATGATTTGTGTAAGGACTTTATCTAGTGGCTTATGTTGCTTACAGCTACATGCAAGAATGTTGTAACTCCTCTCCATGCAGCCAAAGATCACACTCATGTTGTGTCTTTCTCCCAAACCCTACTGGCCAGCCATTTCTCCAAACAAAAAACAAGCAATACAGTTCACATTGCCTTTGAAAATTACTCTTATGGGTGTTTTCTAATGAGATACCCCTGTAAGTATCTTCCAAAAGCATAAAAATTATAGGTACAGCCCTTAAAACCAGTGAGATACATTGGCCTTAGCAGTGCTACTTTAGTTGTGTTTTGGTCTGTACTGCAGTCAGTCTTCACACAACCTGACAAACTAACCATTGTTTGAAAGCTCCAAGTTTTCTGATTCTGTCTGTGCAACGAATTTTAGGATCTTCACATCACTGCAACACCTGTTGACACTCAACTAGTTCAGACTTGTTGATATGGCCCCAAAGTCTCTTCCACAGAAAATGTACTATCACAGGCCATATATTCCTTTTTTCCCCCAAAAAATAGGCAAGGCTTAAAACTTAAATTTCTGCTGCTTATGTGAAAACAGTAGTATAAAGCCTTTGGTGTCTCTGAGGGGGTAGGGGCACTCTAAAGTTTGGGGAACAATCATAGTCTTTGTTAAAACGAGACTAATGTTGGTAGTTTGGTAGGAAATAGAAACAAAACAGTGGTCTGTGTGTTAAAGTCACAAGGTTTTGTTTGCACAACCTTTCATTCCAAAGTTCTCAGTTTTTTTGGCACTATAACATCATGTTACATCTGCCTTGACACAGCTGCTATAGTCTGCTTGTCCATTTCATAAACATACTTAAGATCATTTTAAGCATTTCACTACCGGCTGATACTGTCTGTATGTGTGTATGTGCGCGGCACATGGCCATATTAGATTACTTACAATGTACATCACCTTACTTAATTGTTTGTGTGTGTGCGCGTGTGTGTGTGTACATACAGTATACAGTTACACGGAAAAATCTGAGCACCCCTGGTCAAAATTTCTATTTCTGTGGTAGTTAAGTGACTAAAAGACGAACTAATCGTCAAAAGGCACAAAGTTCAGTATAATTCGGCCAAAAAATTTAAAACGGTAACTGGTTTTAACGTTGTGGCTGATCGATGTATATTATGCTTTTTAAGATCAGTATGTGACTTGACAAGTTAGAAAGCCGAAGAATGCAACAGTTAAGTCCTTTTCTCATCAAAATGGTGGGAACTCTGCTGCCCAAGGAGCAGTCTGACCAGATGATGATACAGAAGAACACTAACTAGAGAAGCTAATAACAGACTTATTCCACTGACTTAGTAAATGTTATTCTACAGTAATAATAAAACAGGCCACTCTATGGAAAACACACACATACATCCATGGTTTACCTCAGCTAAGGCTGGACCTGCTCTGGCCTGGTGGCACATGGTCATGCTGAAGCTGAGATCAGTTCAATCTCAAGAGCATCACATGTATTTCATGACTTGAGCTGTTACTGTAACAGCTGTTACTGTTACAGATGGCTGTGTTTCAGCTTCATTGACATGGACCACAACACACAAACACATATAAAACTGACCTCTTTACTGGACTGTAACACAGCAGACCAACTCCCTACTAAACTCTGGCTGGTTGAATAGAGCTGCTCTCTCTCTGACAGCCTTCTCTTACTATTCCAGCAGCCAGCTGTTCTCTCCAGTTGATTCACCTGGAAGCTGGTTTAACTCATGTTGTTTATTAAAAATACTGTTAACTGTCTGGGTTGAACTTGAATTTAGCAGCTAAATGTTGGATAGGATTAATGCAGTAATATTCATTTTGTTACTGATAGTCTTTAAACATAGGAGATAGACACCTGAAACTAATGTTTATTTTCCCGTTGAAATGATAATGTCAGATGAGTGTTTAGCTTTGTCTAACTGTCGGTGTGCTTCCTGCATGTTTTCATGGTTTGTTCCAGTGATTGTAGATGAATTTCGTTTCCTTCCAAGAGCCATTAACATTTGCTGGCATTACTGGCATTTCACAATATCAGTTAAATATGAAATGCTGCTTGTTAGTGCAACAGGTCACACAGCTAAATCAGAGAGGAGAGATTTTGGGAAAAAGGAGGACAATGTTTTACCAACTAGGAAGACATAGTGTGGGGTTCCACAAAAGCATTTTGACCTTTGGATTGAAAGGATAATTAGTTCATTTGTCCTTGTACTTGACGATTTATTTAGTTTTTAACTCTTGATTACTGACATTATCTGGATAAATTGACCACATGATGGAAATCTAAATGGTTGTTTACTCTCCTGAAAAATATCAACTGTTAGGTTAGGAACATATAATCTGATGGACATTGCTGTGTATTCAAATTGAGCCCATTACTCCCCTAGGTGTCCTGGAGCACTTCCAGTGTATCAGTTCTTATTGCATTTTTTGGTGTTTCACCTCTTCATTGTGCTTTTACTATTTTATGTTTTTTTCCACATAAACTCTCTTTTACCTGATTTTTGTAATGTTTCATCTCTACGTGAAGCATATATATATATCTAAGACAAATGAAATATATTTTGATTAAATTGTGCTGAAAATTTTAACTTAAGCTAGAGAGGCCATCTGTAAGGTGTGCCATAGTATGTGTGTATGCATGTCAGTGATTAGTGATTGCACAGGGACTCACACCCCTACCACTATGGCTGTGGATGATTGCTGCCTCGGGATTTGTTCCAGGTTTTGCCATGTTCTCTGCGTTCATTTTAATCTGCTGGCCTGCTTTTCACATCCATACTCTGTTAACGCCATATAAGACACACACACACACACACACACACACACACACACACACACACACACACACACACACACACACACACACACACACACACACACACACCCTTGTTTTACAATATTTTTTGGGACCAACCATTGACAGAATGCATTCCCTCGTCCCTAACCAAAACGTTAACCATCAGGACTAAATGCCTAACCCTACCCTAACCTAAACCTGATTCTAACCTGAACCCTAAAACCAAGTCTTAACCCCAAAATAACCAATTAACTCAGAAAATGAGAGTGCTGCACTGAGCAGACTGTGGGCACATTCAAACTCACACTTACATGTCACATAAGCAAGAACATGTACATACATGGGAATGAATTAACTGGGATAAATGACACTCAAAAACTTAAACATGCACAGTCATATAAACAGAACATAAACATAAAATCATACATGTGCAAACTACTGTATATTATACTGCTATACCTGCACACATAAATGCATGTGCACAAAAACCCTGGTCTGTACACAATAATCAAAGAGACATAATCCAGCATTGTATTTGAACACAGCTATTCAATATTCAATTAAAACACAGACGCGCACTCTTTAATACTCTAGAAGTCTAAAACTCAACAGGGCAGGGGTTTATCCCGATGAGTTGCTGCTGTAGGGGCCATTATAGAAAACACTGGCTGTGGCTGTTTTGGCCTGTGTCAGATGCCACCACTGTGTGTTGCCAGAGAAGTGTTTCATTCTGTAGGTAAAGTGTGGTGCACTTCACTGCAAAATGGCTAGATTGTACATGCTTATTGACCTTCAGATAAATCATAGCTGCATATCTTTATTCACTTGCTGCAGAGAGGAGAAAGATTGCATGCAGTTAATCGTCCTCAGCAGGTTTTGACTGAGCCATAAGATTAAATGAACTAAAAATGAAAGACACCCAACTGTGCAGTAAAATAAACTGAAATGTCAAGATCGGAGCTCTAATGCTGGCAGTTTTGTCCTGAAAAAGGACACAAATGATTCTCAACTCTCAATGGAAGAGACTTCATTGGAAGAGGGAGGGTGAAGAATAAGTCCTAAGAGCTGAGAGATGAGAACTAAGAGTTTAAGGATCCCGAATAACAACTCCAGGGTGTAGGAAGTATATGTGTGGATGGAAGGCCGAAATGAGGAGAAAACACCACACACACACACCACACCACACACACACACACACACACACACACACCACACACACACACACACACACACACACACACACACACACACACACACACACATACACACATACAAACAAACAATCAAGTAAGTTGATATATATTGTAAGAGTAACCTAATATGGACATTAAACAGACAGGACAACATCAGGTGACTACAGTCTTCACGTTATTAAGAGAGCAACCACCAAATGGGCTTGATGTTGAATGGAGCAGCATGTGTGACATCTTTTGCCAAATGCTGCATATTTTTGAGCTTCAAATCTCTAAAAATGCTAAAATAAAAAAAAAAAAAAAAAAAAACTTGAGAAAAAAATCAAATACAACCTTCCTAATACCTGAACTGTGTCATATGAAGGGGTCACAAAAAGCGAGTCAAAAAAACATGACTCAGTGCAGCCTTTTGCTGTTTACAATAATCAGAAAGCAGCTGGTCTGTGTCACCTGTGAGTAAACAATCAGAGGTACTGAGACAGAAAGTGAGAGCAGAATCAAGAGGCAGGTTAGGGTTAAGTGGACTGAGTGAGAGACAGAGAGGGAGGGAGAGATCAGGAAGTGAACAGGAGGGGAAGTAAATTGAAAAAGCAGAGTAATACAGGGTCTTGTAGGGATTTTTTTCAAAAAGGAAAAGAAAAAAGTAGGGCTGGTGGAAAAGGGAGACTCGGCATCGTGTTCAGAGCTGTTGTGTTTCTTTTGGTTCCCCTCTTCAAAGGGACACCAGCCCTGATGACTTTACCATACGCTGCTCTGGGGGTTAGAGCTGGAGCACAGCTCAGCACAGAACCTGCAGGACTGGAGCGACAGGACGGGGCTTCACGGGCAGCTCCAGTATGGCACTCCAGGTGAACCTGCAGACAAGCAGCCCACTGACGGGCTGCCTGCTGATGACAGAGAGCAACTGCCACTGAACCGAATCCGTGTTTGAAAATGAGTCGAGTGAAGAGGTGACAAGGTGTGATACAATAGACTTTGAAAATCTGCATCTTTAGTGCTTAGTGATAACTTGAAATTGACAGTTCAGACTGGTTAAATGGCAGTGGAGCATAACACCCCCCAACACAATTTGCACACTGTTTAGAGTCTTTTAAGCTGCAAACATTATTTTGACAAGTTGTATTGCTCTAGTAATGTCGGTAAATACATCTTCAGCTTAATTTTGTGTATGATTAAACTCAGATTTTTGAAAAATTCAAGTAGTAGGGGAATTAATGAAATTGGCTTGATAACTTTTTACATTTTATTTTTTTATGTGCACAAATCTCTCAATAGTTGATAAAACAAAAATGACGTTCAAAGAAATATGCATTTTAGTCGACAGGGAGACTGCTACAGGGTATACAGATAATGCAGATTTCATGTTTTAGAAATTAATAATGTGTGTATGTTGCAGGCATACTCATGTAATTTCATATGAAGCCTAGTATTAGCATCTCTAGGAAGTTCCATTGTATGTTGTTTGGCTATGGCTGTTATCTTCATGGAGACTCAGGTTTTATGATGATCACAGTTGTTTAAGTTTTATTTAGATGTGTTCCTAAAGCTGCATTACTGCCCTTAGAAATGACTTGTTCTTTTATACCATGCCAGCATTTAATTCTCTGAGAGGTGTCCTAATGAATGAGCAAGCATTCTGTAATAGAAATTTTCATACTGTTTGAAATACTGACTGTCTTCTGTGAAAATACATTTATTATGTTTTTTGTAAAATTTATGTAAAAGGTCTTTAGTGTAAAAAAAAAAAAAAAATCTGCAGGACCTATAGAAGATTGGTGACCTCTGAAAGTTAGTATTTAAGCACTTGCTTGGAACACTGTTATTGTAGTTTTGTAGAGTTTACAACATTTTATAGATCTGACATGTTTGGCACTGTGCCTTTACATATGTAAAGGCCTGTAACTTTTCTGTGTTGGTGTAATTGAGTACACTTTCTACTTAATTCCCAGGGCATTATGGCCAATTTTTTTATTTATAATCTCTGTGGGTTTTTTTCAAAATGTAAATATTATGTGGTCGAATACACTTGCAGTTCAAAACGAAACAAATTAATTGCATAACATTTCTGTTGAATGATAATGTTAATGTCTTAAAAGATACTGAAAAAAGCTGAAAATTACTGCATTAAAAGTCAAGCAGCTTAATTTTATAAATGGCTATCATCTTAAAGACTTTTGTTCATAGTTATGGTAATTAAGTATTTCAAAAAACTCAAACTAGATAGAACAACTTAATATTTATCAGTAATCACCTTAAAATTGGGTTTATGTTACCAATTATTAAATAAGTGGTAGAGGAAAAGCTTGTTCTTCTAATTTATTGTAGTTTGTTAGTTCAACATAATCCACACTCACCAGCTTGCTGTCTTCTTCTTCCCTGCCTATACTGGCATATTGCTGCATATCAATATGACTTGTTTTGCAAGAACTAAATGGAAAATGGTGATGAAATAAAAGACAATGAGATGATGATGATGATGAGGATGATGATGATGGTGATGATGATGCTGTATCCTGCACAGCCTTGACCTTTGAGCCCCTCTTGGTGGTGTGACCCTTGGGAAATTGAGGTGTAATTTTGGTGCTAAAACCATCAGAAGGTTCTCTCTGCCTCCATTATAGTAAAAGCATACAGTATTTTCAGTCATCTCCCTCTCGCCTTTCATGCCCTATTCGGTCGCCAGTCTCTATTTAGGCAGAGCCAGAGCCACAGTGGAATGCTCTGTGGTGGGACTGATGCCTGAGGGGTGTGGGAAGTTCACAGGATGGGAGGGAGACAGTTTAGCGGGGGAAGACAAGGCTGTCAATCAGATGCATTATCTCCGCTCCTCCCTGTTGGCGGGCCTATCACCCCTGAGTGGTGACAGAGGAGGTCGCTCATATCTGAGAAAGACTGATAACCCTGAAGACCCACACAGCAGAGACCTTCAATGTCCAGCTAGATGGACTGACAGCATATCCACTCCTCCACACACACCCTCTCATCTTTCTCTTCTTCTCAGTGTGGGAGGGCTAAAACTGAACAGTAGTCTGTCTTATGTACCAACTATGTTGTTTTAAAAGGGCCATGCAGATATTTCGTATTTTGAAGGGGCTGAGACTCCAATAACTCTGTGCTTAATGCACAGTTATGGTAAGCAGAAGATTCAACACCAGACACAAGGTCTACATCCACCACATTGACTTCCATACCTAACATTGTGGTCTCATTGAGAAAAAGGTACAGTATGTTAATCCAGCATGGACCAAATGATTAATTACATTATGTCTACTAAATGTTATCATGCTAGCTTGGTCATTGTGAGAAAACTAGTATGCTAACATTAGTGTTTAACTCTACTGTGCTTTAGTCCAGCCTCACAGATATACTAGTATGACTGTGAAGTAAACACACCCTAGTTCTATCATAGCGGATGTACAGAGATGAAGCTGGTAATGATTATCCTATTAAATAATGGGCAGAGATGAGTCAAATAAGGAGAGTAGAGTAAGTGGGACTGAGTCTGTCTTCACTCAGCCAACTGTGTTCTAATTTGGACAATGAACTCTTTTCACCTCTGCATGTGTAGGACCCTCTGCATCTGTCTGTGCTTATCAGAAGACTGAAATAGTTACCAGGGTTAACAAGGAGCTCAGTCTGACACCTGGCCTGTCTGACCTCATAGCCACTGCACCGAGAGGCTGTGTACTGGATGTTCTTGGAAAATTTATTCTTTTATTGGACATGTGATATTGGTCAGTCACTGTCATTCACCTCTGACTTGATTGACCCTGGACTTTAAAACAAAAATAGTAGCTGCTTTGATGTGAAAAATGACTTCTTAACACTTAAAAGTTACATCTCCATAATTCTTAAAACATAGAGTGGACATTCAGTGCATGCACATTCTTTTATTTGTTTGACCTTAAGCATTAAATGAAGCCCCATTCCATCATGTAACATTCACGTGGAGATTTTTACCAAAGCAAACCAAAAATCATACACTGCCAATTATGACTATGTGAAAAATGACTCTATCTTCATTCTTGATTACATGATAGTATTTTATCTTTATTTTTGGTTACTGGATCTTACACATGTTGACTTGACAGTGTAAGATAAAGTGAAGCCTAATGTGGGAAAGTAATTAAGTATATTTACTCAATTATATTACAGTATATTTATTCAATACTGTACTTTCACTTTTACTTGAGTATTCTCTTTTTCATGTAACTTTGTACTTTCATTGACCTACATTTCAGCGGAAAATGTAACATTCATTTATGCTCTAGATATCAGTTACTTTTCAAATTAGCATTTTACCTACATGACAGCTGTGTCTCCTCATTATTATTTCAGTAATTAAAATTCCAAAAACACTTTGACATTTGAAGGTGTCACTTTGGGCCCTGGGTAATTGTGATGTGCATGTCTTAAATTTTCAAGATCTATATTTAAGATCTATATTTGATATAGATATAGATATAGAACCCCACTGCAATATTAAAATGCTGTTTACATGTTTACACATCAATGCATCAATAATAACAATAATAACAATCTATTGATATAATCACAGTGACAGGAGTCATTCTTTTGTAAATCATTGCTTCTCTTTTGATACCTTTTGTAAGTTTTCCTATTTCTACTTAAAAACCTTTTCTGCAGCAAAATTTTCAGATTAGGATTTTTACTTACAATGTAGTATTTTTTACAGTGTGATATTAGTACTTTCCTTAAATGAAGGATTCAAATACTTCCTCCACCACTGAACTTTACAGTACTGACAATCATACCTACATTTGTTTGTTGATTTGTTGCAGGAAATAAGTAGCAGTTCCTCAATCCTTTATGATCAGAATGAACAGATAAGTGTGTGCATTCATGTGTGTATGTGTATGTCTGTGTGCATGTGTTTGTGTGTGTGTGTGTGATTGTGTGTGTTTTGGGGGTGGGAGCGGGCTGTACCAGTTGATACATCTGATGTGAGACGAGCTGGCTCTCTGACAGGAGCTGTCACTGGAATAGCAGGGGGGTCCTTATCAATCACCCCCCCTCCCAGCTGCCAATCAAATGCCCTCACCATGGCAACCAGGCCTCTGTTATCTACACAGCTATCAGCTCTCTCTCTCTCTCTCTCTCTCTCTCTCTCTCTCTCTCTCTCTCTCTCTCTCTCCTTGAGTTTGAGTTTGGTGCTGATTGGGACAAAATATCTGACTCAGAGATCAAATGCACTAACATGGGTAGAAAAGCTTCAGAGACTAAATGTAGAAAATTATGGGATGGTCATAACAAATGTGTCTTCATGTTTTAATCTGCATGGCTTTTCTTCGTCCAATATGTGTCTGTATTTGACAAACCCATATTGCAATAATTTGTTGCCTACATTGGTATATTCAAATCCTGTTTTTGAACACTACAAAATACAAAAAAAGCATTGAGATATGACTGAAAATTTAAGGAAAAATAGCTTGTAAGTAGTCAAGGCTGTCAAGGTTGATGCTGTCACCGATGCAGCATGATACAGCAAATTATGTGGATTGTGTATATCTGGTTTCTGTCCTTTTTTAAAGTTGTTGTGCTTCCTCTGATGAATCAGTTCAAGACTAAATGCATTTAGGTCACTGGAAGATTTTGATAAAGTCAGCCCCATGACTTGAAGGTCCCCTCATCTAGTGTAGGGTAAGAATGATCAGATACACCTTAAAGCCTGCAAACTACCATGTAAGTGAGCGTAGAAGCCTGTGTTACCTTAAACTCACAAGCACATCTGAAGAGTGGCAGCAAGTGTGTTTCCATCCACCTGTTGTAATGTACATTTTTATTTTGTACATGAGCAGGCCTCAGTGGAAATTTTAAAAAATATATACCACAGAGGTTTTTCTGCTTGACAGCACTATAAAATTTGGGTGTAACCATAAAACAAAATGTGACAAAGTTCAATGGAAAAAGACTTAGTGAATAAATGGCGATTATATGAAGTATATGACCTCAACATAATTTGTCATTTCCAGTAAAGAGATGAAAACATGAGATCTGTGTGGAGACTGGCCCCTTCCACATATTAATACATGAAACCAAAAGAAATGTCAGATTTCCATCATGTTCTTCATATATTTTTCCATTGTTTAAACTTTGACTACAACTTTTTTAATGACCTCATCTTGTTGTGTCCTCCTCAGCTGCAGTGGTTTATGTCACCAACTGGAGAGTTTTCTCTAACAACTGTCTATCTCCATCAAACAGTCAGCTCATAATCACACAGCTGGAGTGGTTACAACTTTGTCACCTAGAAACGATGTTAACATACAACTAAACTATTTTCCTAGTCACATTGTCGTAGCTACATAATCTGTCTGGATTATGTTGAAAACCTTTTTTGAATGAATGAATGAAGCGCTCCATTTATCAATGGCAGCAGTGTTATCAGGAGGTGGCTGGGGTGAATTGTGGATGTAAAAACACACAACAGTCACACCAGAACCCTGGGTTCACAATCCAGAGTTTAGGCAACAAAAGCACTTTGGTTAAGGTTCAGGAAAGATGGTGGTTATGGTTAAATATAAATAAACGTGCTCTGAAGTCTATATTAAACCAGACCAGGATCTTTCCAAGCCTTCACCTAGAGAGTTTAAAAATAACCATTAAAAAGTTTAATAACGGCATGTTCACTACAACTGGATGCTGTGCTGCAAGATCTAACATTTTGGTAGAAAAAAAAACAATGTCTTTGAATATTTTACTGATACAGTCATTATCAACATATTTACGACTTGCCAAATGCAAATAACTAAGAACATATCCTCACTGCAGATTAGTTTCATATGAATGCAGTTTCTTGGAGAGAGGGCTGAATTGATAGAAACAAACATTCATTAACATTTTAAATTCAATGTTTTTTCTGAAAATTTGGTTAAAATGAGATTTAAAAAAAATTGGGGTTGACCAGCCTGACTATATAGTCTCTGGGGCCTCTAGGTGTTTTAAATTCACAGGGACTGAAAAATTACTGAGTATATACGAGCATGCCCCAATTTTACAAAACATCGGTGCTCAAAACTGTTACATGCATAAATCAGTTTTTCTGCTGGGTCTTTATCAGTTGCTGGTGAAATGCTCAACTCTCAACAGCTTCATATGACAAAACCTAAAAAGCTGATAATTCATTTTAAAGACTCATCATTCACTGCATGGAGAGTTTTAATGACCCACTAGATTCTAAATGACTCATTAGATCAAGATTCATTTCCACACTGCCAAAAATAAATCTGGAGGAATTAACATGGAACTGAAAAGTTATGAATCATGGTCCGAAACATTATTTGCAGCATGAATCCACAAATATCAGAACCAAAAACTGACTGCATCTGCTTTACCAACAAATGAATGACAGAAGGATAGACAAAAAGGTAAGGAAATATGGTCTCCTGTTTCTCTCTATTCTCATTCTTTTCTGTCATGAACACACAAATTCACACACACTCACACACTGCACCACAGTCACAGAGGGAGCAAGGCAACCTGTGGCCTTTGTTTAACAGCAGCAGAATGAATATGTAAAGAAGAGCTCATAAATAGAGAGCTGAAAAACCCCCAGCTGGGGCTGCTCTGGGCCAGCCTCCAGCCACACACAAACACAACTCACAAACACACACACACACACACACACACAAACACAGATGCACACGCTCACGCTCACACACGCACACACACACACACTGGTCCTTTCAGGCAAAGACAAGCAGCACTCAATCAAAGGTCTGTAAGGGAAATAGTTGTTAACAGATCAATCACCTGTAGAATGAGACCAACAGAAGAACAATCAATCTATGGCTGAAGCTTTATGCTAATGAGAGTAGTTACTGCATCATTGCAAACACACACACACACACACATACATGCATATGCAACCACACAAACACACAATTCAGCCTCTAGTGCTGGGATGTGTTTTGAGAAAAAATGGGAAAGAGATTTGGAATAATCACACTTGGTAAAACTGTCTAAGATTAGAACATCTATCATAATCTGCTGTTTATTGAGAATGGAATCGGTATTCTACCTTTCTTCACCACAGTTGACTAATAGCACATTTTAGGGAACATATTGGGCAATGTGCAAAAACCACTTGTATGTACATTTTTGTACTGAACGCAGCACAGACAAGTGATTTAAGAACTTTTCTAATACTTACATGAAACCATTTAAATTTTATAACCCTGTTTTTGTGTGACAACAATTTGCTTCTGCATTAGTGTCTCCGGGTGGTTTTAGTATAGGGATATGTCCACAGTGAAACACCTGAACTGCATAAAACAGTTAATCTCTTTTTCCTAATCCTCTCTTCAGTTAACAAACAACAACATCTGGTTAGGAGTGAGACAGATAGTCAGCTGATAACATCTGTATTTCATGGTTGGACTGTCGTCTGACAAAACCAGTATAAATCCAAATTATTGACAATAGCTCTGCTGTGTATTCAGGTATACTGATGTTTACAATGAGTGATCTACAACAGAAAGTTGTTTTCTTAACTTTGCTGTCACACAGTCGACTGACTGAATAGCCAGAGACAGTTACCCCATGCGCTGAGTCCCCTCTTGCTCTCTAAGATCACCCTTCCTCTCCTTTAAAGCAGCTGAATTTACTATATAGTTGTTAAAATGTACATATTTCTCTGTTGTTGCTGTCAAACAACTGGACAAGGATCAAGCGGTGAAGTAACCATGGCTCATATACAATACATGTTCACCAGCAATCATCCCCAAGCTGCTGCACTGCAGTGATAAAATGATTATTTTCAAACATTATGTCATTGTCTGATACAATCAGCATGAGTCACCACTTTGCTTTTTGTTGGCATCCAAGGTCATTTTAAATCATCCCCCTGTCAGCCAAAATTTCTGACAGCTGTACTATGATTATTCTTGGTCCGCTTACACCACTATACTGACTGCTAAATTTGTTTGCAGATTTCTGGCAACAAACTTGAAGCTCTGTAGTGTGAAATTCTGATTTTTACTATTTGTTCAAATTTTTTTCATGAAACCCACGAAAAGAGCAGAACAGGTTGTCTTGTATGGTAATTAAAGGGGTGTCATTTATGCTAATGATCAAACATTCACCTTTTCATGAACAGGTGATATTAATCAGGCTGAAATGAGCCATTTACAGCAAATTTATGCAGATAAAAGAGTTTGACAAATCTGATTTAGAACAATCATTCGTACAAACCTCACAGAGGACAGTCAGAGAGATTTAGGATAAGAATATGAAAATGTTTTTGCATGAGATCAGATGTCTGCTGTCAAATCCATAAGATATGCAGATAAAGTTCCATGTGTTTTTTAAGGAAGACATAGTTCCAGTCAAAGGTGTTCTTTGGGTTGTCCACTGTATGTATAAGAAAAATTTTACAGTTGAATTTTTAAGCACAACTTAACACAGTCTGATAATCAGGCTAACATTGTCAACCAGTGAGAACATGCTCTTTCCACATCTTGTAATGTACTGTGGCGCACAGCTGGGTGTGGTCACAGTACAAATACAACACACCTGACAACATCCAACTGTGGTTTTGCGTGTGGCCAGAGGTTCAACCAATTTTATACCTTTCAAACCACAGAGACCAGTGAACCTGTGTTTGACTCTTCAAATGTCACTTTGGAACATGTATATTGAACAAAGTAATATTTTCAGTGTACTGAGGTGGAGATGGAGGCCTCAGAGACACATACCTCCAAAACTGGACAAATAAAACGATATGCATGGGCAGATTCCACTGAAGAGAAGTGAGAAATTACTGGTTGGTTTTGAGCCTTTGGTTGGGCTTAATTCTTTTGGGGGGGGGTAAATTTGGACGAGCTGAGGCTTTAACATGAGTGATAACATTTTGATATTTTTAGACGGTTTGGACAAAATAGTTTACAAATAATCTGTCACAAATTCTTAACTCAAATCTTGTGGATTAGGTTATCATTCACCTGTAGGATGGTGATGGAAGCATCTTTTTGATGATCTGTCAGAGCTCTTATGTAAGATGTTTGATTTTGGGCAGCTTGGCTTCATTCAAAATCTGGTTATATCCTACTGTAAAAGGTACGCTTTCATCTGTTGACATGAGATCAGCAGCTGTTATGATTTCATCCACCAGGACTTTCATCAGTATGAAGCTTTTCTTTCAGCCTTGGCCAACAAACACTAAGGTATATTCAGTTGTGACCCGCCTGTCCTCATCAACAGTGTCTAATGTGGTTTCTCCCAAACAGTAGACAAACAGTAGACCAATGTTTCCATGCCTAGGTCACATGATAACAACAGAACCATTGCTATGACAAACTGAACAAACTCTACCCACTAAGAAAAGCCATGAGATGGGGTTTAAAGCTCCATGTGAGATCTAATCTTTAGGTCCTGTGCAAGTTGGAATGTGACTTTAAATGACTTTTGTCATTGTGCCAAGCGAGAGAGAGAGTGAGAGAAAGAATGAAAGTGAGATGGAGGAGAGACATAATTGTTTGTGTAGATGTGTGCGTGTGGTCATGTGTTTGTGATGAGGTATAGCCACTCTGCTATTGTCTCCAGTCTGTTGAGCTCAACCAGCCTCTGTGGATCTGCCGTCTCTGTCTTACCTCTCCATCCACTTTTCCTCTGTCTCTCACTCTCCCTCTTCATCTCTCGCCCTGTTTCTCACCTCCTCTTCCTCCTTCTCTCCTGAAGTGTCGGTGTGACTGCCTTTATAGTAAGCTGACACTGCACTAACATCAGTCTGGACTGCAATGGCATTGAACATTGCAGTTGACGGTATATCACTAATATAGACTAGATGCGTGTGGATAAAACTCATAGGAACTGGATTATGTGCTGAAGAGCTTTTCAGATGTAGTGATGATTGGCTGCTACTGTACCACGAAGAAAAGAAATAAAGTCTTATGTCAGCAATTTAAACTGCATTAAATTGGAGGCATCTCAAGGGATGGATTACAAATAAGTTCAAAATTCATGCATCAGAGGCTAATAAATTTTGACTATTTTCTGACTTTAGTCCATATTATGGGTCAAGCTCCAAAAACACTGAATCTTTCATTTCCCATGATGCAACCAACAACATCTTTTTGCTAAACCCTTTCCGGCTGTCCATAACTTAGTCTTTATGTTAGAAATTTGTTTCCTCAAATTGGGCAGTACTCCTTGTGAACTTCATACGTAAAACTAGTGAAGTAGCCCTTTTTACATTAAAAACATAATAGAATAGATGAAATTAGACTAATCTTTGGATATCTGAATGTGGCCCACAAATATACACACTATTAATTTTCAGCAAGGGGTTCTCATCTATAATTTTTATGACAGTCCTGGGATTCGAAAGAAACATTTTACAGATTATATTGGATTTTGGAAGAAAAACATGAAAAGTGAAACTCCTCCTATAGCATATTTTTCTCTCCCTTATCGCTCCATTCATACTCCCTCCTGCCCTCCCTCTCTTCCTACCCATCCTGCCAGTTCCCACTAGTTATTATTGTGGCCTGCTAGCCACAGCTGATGCTATAATCATCATAGCTGTGGTAGCCCACTCATTACACTAGGACTGTGCTGTGATTTGGACAAATTGCGATGAGATGTCTTCGCTTCTCCAAGGGTGAAAAACACTAGTTGGGACACATGGAGCTGGATCAAGAATAAAGAACGTGGATAAGGGAAAATTTCTCTTTGTAGGTAGAAGAGGGAGAATGTGATGTCTTTTTAAACTTCAGATCTTGTGATTGTTGTAGAGAAGACATGAAAATATTGTGAGTCACACAGTCCTTACTGCATAGTCTGAAAGAACACTGCAGCTCTGAACATATTCATACTGCCATTTCATTTGCACTTCTGCAACATGTTGAAGAGGTGTGTCTATGTGTCACACATCACATGTGGACATTTCTTGGAGCTAAACACACCAAAGTTACCTAGCTATAACTTTACCCATAAACAATTAACTCAGGTCAAAAATCCTCTGGGCCTGCAATTATAGACTAATTCTGTAATGTTCTCCATTTATTTCATTATCATATAGATCATAGTTGTCACAGATAATAGTGCCTCTAAAATTTCCTTGTGGCCATCTAGAAGCTTCTTGCATCAGTCAGCTGGTAGTTTCTGCTGCTCCCCCATTGTGATGTATTCAAGCTCTTCTAGGTTTGAAGGAGTCCTTTTTTCCATAACAGATTTAAGCTCTCTCCAAAGGTTTTCGATGGGATCAGGTCAGGGCTCATCGCTGACCAGTTTAAAACAGTCCATCTTTTCCTTTTCAATCTTTCTGTGGTGCTGGTGGATGTTTGCTTTGGGTCATTGTTCTGCTGAAGAACCCAAGACCTGCCACAAACCTAGTGTTCTGATGCTGGGTAACACGTTTACCTCTAAAATTCCTTAGTAATCTTCTGATCTCATCATTCCTTTGATATATTCAATGACTCTACCACTCCAGATTGACGCAGATCAGTCAAAAGCTCCTTAGATTTGTTGTGTGGTGTTTTTTAATTCCACACGCCACATTGACCTTTGAAGATTTCTCTTGCTGAGTTTCCTCTTTGTGCCACATCCTGGAAGCATCCTAACAGTGTGAGTGTAAAACTTCTCGATAACAGTACACGGATTTCAAGATCTTTGCCTTGTAGCCTTTGGGAGTATATTTATTGATTATAGGAAATGTATTGTATTATCCACAGCAGAGAAAAACTTTACATAATTATCATTTTTGAGCTTGCTAAAATATATTACAATGAAACCAAAAGTGCAAAGATTGATTTGTAGGAGCCTAGTTTCTTCCTGCATTGGTTTGAAAAATAGCATAAAAAATAGCATTGGTAAATAGATGAAATATCTGCATGTCTGCTCTCAGCACCTCTGCAATTTTTTATTGCTGGCAAAGTTCCTAGTCTTTGACTGAGACTTCATATCAGTTTTGTATACACAAGACGTTTGCATTTTTATACTGACTCAACAGGTCTGCTGGAAAAGCCTATTGAGTATAATACAATAGTCAAGGATCAATGTTAGAAAAGATAAATCAGTTTGGAACAGAATGTGTCTTTTGTTAATGGGCTCTAGCTTTTGTCTTTAATTTACTCAATTTTCTTGTGTATCTTCACTGAGAACTTTGCTATGCTGCTACCTTTTGTTTCATAAACTAATAAGCCAACATTGGTAGTTGTAAAAATGTTCTACAGCTCTCTACACTGTGGTCTCCAGAGAATATTACATCCTAGTTACCATGATAAGGGGGCCTAAAGCTACAGCCAGGTCCGACATATTTGACATTGTCTACAAATTATCTGTATTCTGAAAGCTTAGCCTGGTTTCTGCTTTCCTCATCTGATGGTACACATTTTTTCACGTGGTAAATAGTTGGATCAAACTTCATCCAGAGTACAACCGAAGTGTTGCGTAAAATGACAGTCGCCAGGGCTAAAAGTTGACCTAGGTCACAGATTAGAGCTGTATCTTCCGGGCCAGGTCCAGAATGTGGCTGCTGCTAAAATCACAGGTTACAGATGGTCAGTTTGTGCTACGTTCTACATGGACCAAGCTCCACCCACCAAGGCTGGACATACCTCTGACCACAGCAACCCTGGCCAAGTGCAGTAAGACTTAGGTGTTCTCGCCTTGGCTGTGCTCCTGTATACATCAAATGTTACTGTGAAATAGCAATTAATGTACAAGCTGTAAGAGTCCATGTTTGAATGAAACATGCATGGTGAAAGACTGTTTGATAATGTGAATGTTGCAGGAGTTAAACTGTCATGAAGTACTGCAGAAAACTGCAGAACTTCATGACAGAAGAAAGGAGGAAGTCATGTGACATAGCACAAGGAGCGAGAAAGTTCATGGATGAGTCGACAAAACACAGGACTTTCACACATGAGACTGGTGTTCGTTTCCCATTTGAAACAAATATTCATCATTGTTTCTTTCACGATGACCATACCACAACCTTAACTGCATGTTATTATAACCATGATGAAGAGGGTCCTGTAACCTAAAGGAAGTACTTATTTTAACCCAAACCATGGTCTTTTCTGAAGCCTAACCAAGATGTTTTTGTGCGTAAACCTGACCAAACCGTGACTGTTCCATAAGTTTAACTCTCTGTTAATTACCCTGACAACAAAGGTCTGGTATGCCTGCTGTTGTAGAGGCGCAATTTCAGGAAATGCACCTATCTGTTGTATCAGATTGAAGAGCCAAAAAACCTAAATTGCCTCTTAGGTTGGAGCACTTTTTGCGCTCTAATTCTAAGAGCTGATGTTAAACATTATGAATTGATCATAACTGCTCAGAAATCCAAGCCATCTAGTCAGCAAAGCACAGTTAAAGCTTGGTCCATTCTGGACAATTAGCTCAAATATGCACTCCTAGTAAACTAATCACTATTAACACCCAATCAAAATGCTATTCTGTTCCCCAGAGCCCAGAGACTGATCGTATTATTACACCCTGGCTCAAGTCACAGCTCAGCCAATCATAGTAGCATCTGGAAAAGTTGCCATTGTTGTGTTTCATGTATTAGTGACCATAAAGACCCTTCATAGGGCCCAATAGGCCCTCTGTGGAATCACAGGGGCTAAACACAGAAGCCACAACTGGGAAACAGTTGTATTGTTATTCGTAGAAGCAGACACTCAGGTCTCCCTTTTGAGCACTGCTGGGGGATCCACCATTACAGGTAGTTGTGAAGTGTCGCTACTTGTTGAGATGAGGCCCTAGTGCACAATGAACTGCTGCAGGGTACAATGACTTCAAATAGGTTTCAAGGTAAACTCCCTCTGCACAATAGAGGGGCCCCGGGCCCATCAACTCAGAGACACTGAGGGCCAACTTGCGTATTGAGCTGTGTATTGGTGATTTGTTGTTTTCAGGCTTTTGAGAGTAGTAAATGAACAGGGTAATAACATGTCTGTGCCACACACAGAACAGACATAGAGGAGGGCCGGGGTGATGTTGTTGTGACCCTGTTGTGATTGAACAGAGAGAAACTGAATGGGTCCTGGTGTAGTCTGAGGGTCTGGCCAGGCTCATAGCCAGAGTGAACTTTAAAGAATAACTGTTATTACTACATGTCTTAACTTCACCTGCTGCTTTTTCCCAGTTCAGTACCATGAGGTAAGCAGCTTTGAATACATCACTAGTGTCCTCTAGTGGTAGTTTCTGTGAAGTGCAGGAACACAAATCAATTCAATTAAAAAAAATCCTGAAATCAATATGATTCTACCTCACTATACATACATAAATGTACGCAAACACACACACACACACACACGCACATATATGTATATATGTGCGTGTGTGTGTGTGTGTGTGTAGGTAGTGTATGTAGGAAGTGCATTTGTTGTTGTGCATTTGATGGGGCACTCTAGTGAGTATTTGAGGCAACAAGACCATGTTTGTGAGTCAAAATGAAGTACAGTGTATGTGTCCATCTATCAATTCAACAGAAGAACCCTTTGGGGAGACTCTAGCCTTCATGATAAATATTCTACAAAGTATCGATTATTAAGCTCTGTATAAAAATGTATAATGAATGAATCATGGTTATGAGAAGAAGCTGAAATATCAATCCTGACTGAGGTATATTTTGAGTTTGCTGTGGGGAGCTTGATGTCAGAGGCTTTGTTTAGAACTGAGTAGATACTGGACACAAATAACTATATTATAATTTAATGTTTCTGTGTATCTGTGTTATTGTGTTTTAATCTTGCACATTTTTTTTAATCTGACCAGCCCTAATATGGCCAATTTCAACTTGTTCTTTTTTATGTACAGAGATGACAAAAGGGGCTATAAATTCTTTCACCTTTTGTGTAATGTTGGAAGACGTGGTAAATGACAAATGGGTGTATATTGCAACGCCATTGATTGGTAATCTTGCATGTGATTCATATTTATCCTACTTTATATCATTTATAAACATTTTTGGTTAAAGTGATTATCTATTTAATTACTATTTATTGCTAACTGAAGTCTGGGAATGTTATCATGTTAATAATGTGTTATAACACATATTCTGTTATAAGAAATCCTCCAGGCTACCACAGAAAGACAAAATATCTCCTAGAATGCACATGAGCTTAGTTAGGATACTATTAAATGGTTAATCATTAACCTTTGACCCTGATAATAGCCTTACATTTCCACTTACACCACGCACACACACACACACACACACACACACACACACACACACACACACACACGCACATGCACACGCACACGCACACACACACACACACACACACACACACACACACACTCATCCACATCAAAGCCAACAGGTGGAAAATCACCCTAACACATACAGATTGAGGAATGAAAGGCTGCAATCAACATGTGACTGCCTTTAATGATGTGGGAGAATAAACATGAGTGGTGGAGTGTCAGCAGAAACCAGCTCAGCTCTGGAAACAACTCAGATGCTTATTGGCTGGCCACGTTAGCATACCAGCATCTGTGGCCATGTCTGTACCCCCGGGGCAAGGCAGTGGTGATTAACATTTTAAACAGGCCCAGGACTCCCACACTACCCCCACCCCAGCTCTGGAGGAATAATATATTTGGGGATTGCAGCTGGTCCAACTCTGGTATGATGATAAGGGTCAAATCTCTGAGCTTTCACATGATGATAGAAGGTGTGGACGGTTGAACAGCATAGGAGCCCGCCACACTGCTGACCCAGGCTCAACTTTTGCTGCCATGCAACATTGCCACATCATAAATGCTGTGTTTGCCAATTGCATACGGGCAAGAGCAAATTTCCGGAGGGTTACTACTTTGATTGAATAGTTAGCCCTGGGAATTTTTGAGTTTTTTTCCATCAGTATAAACCCAGTGTGGACTTCTAAATATATCAAGTATTTTGAGTACTTGAATTTTTCCAGGATTCAGTGTGGCTCACCTTCCTAACCTCAAGAGAGGTATTTACCGAATAAACAATCTACCAACTTTTATGTTTGTTGTATTATGACGAGATCAGAAAAAAAACCTAGAGATGATAAAAGTGTTTAAATCAAAATGTCAAACAAATATTAACATTAACAGGCACTAAAAGTAATGTAACTTAACTAACAGCATGTTTCTCCGGACTCCAGAGGCACCAGGAATAAGAGGTAATATCCAAAGGGTCACAAGCACTGAGTGTACGCTCTGACTCTGATACATGAACAAAGTTGGTGAACCTCAAATCTCCCACTTAGTCTCTTTAGCATTCTTAGATATATGGGCAGCGGGTTGACACGCACAAGAAGTATCGAAGGCAGAAAGTCTATACAAGAGCTGGTAACGGCGGCAGTCGAGTTAGTTGTAGTACTGAACAGTCTCAGCTGCAAGTGCACACAACGGTAAGCCCCAAGGGGAAATGTGTCAGTCAGTCAACACCTACACTGGTAAAAGCTTTACGCTGTCAGACAGTACTCAAGAGAGTTTGCAATACTGTTTAAGGTTGTAATGCTTTCTTTAATATGTCTAACAGTTAGAATGGTGACATATAAAAGTAGAGTGGGCGAGAGAAGGCTATTTCATGAAGGCAGTATTTACCAGTGTAAACTTGACTTGTATTGAACTTGCAAAAATAGCAGTAGAAAAGTAGAAAATACTACTTGTGATTATCATTATAACTATTTTCACCAAAATCCTTTTCACACATGGAATTGTAACACTGCTGTCTTCTTCTGCCTGTTAGTGATGCTTTCTGTCATTCAGACAGATGTGTGGCTTCATTCAGACATGAGAGCACATTTACAGCAAGAGCTGTGTGCCTGTGCAATATTTGGCACCAGGTCCAGGAGGGTCCCAAAGAGGGAGGAACATTTTAAAACTTATTCAGCTGCTGAAGCCTTAATGATCAATGTAAACATGAAGGATCCTCACCACATCTGCTCTTCATCCCCTGATAGATTTTCATATCAGTTTCATTATTTAATGTTAATAGAAAGTGAGCTCTGCTGCTGTTTTATAATATCTGAGATTGCAGGTTAATTACAGGACATTAAGTTGGGACTCAGTGTTGGATACTTATATTTTATATAATTAATTAATTACATATAATTTTACAATTATTACAATTATAATACCTTTATAATAATAATGCATTGATTCCAGTGATCACAGAAGTCTGTAATTTTGCAAAAAATACATTTGTCTCTCTTTCACCTAGCATTGCTACTGCAGGCTTTATGCTAATCTGACATCATTCACTTCAGTCTTGTAATGTGCTGAAAGTGTCACAGAAATGTTACAGATCCAATAGTAGTATTGCCTTCATGAATTAAAGTGACTTTGGGACTTATTCAGGCATGAAACATCCTTTACATGGACTTTACAGGTACAGGGGGAGAGGGGTCACAAATGTGAAGCAGGAAACTCCAGTAGACTTAGGGAAGGGTACACTTAATTTGTGAGTTATGTCACAAAGTTTCTCAATTCCAGCACTCACAACAAGTTAAGAACAAATCTCTTATCACTTAATCAGCTTGCTTCCTTTAATTTATTTTCAGAGGTCTGAAGAAGAAAACTATACACCCTTTCTCAAGAAAAAATAAAACAAAATATGAGGAGAGTGTTAAAAATGTCAACACAGTAAACATCTATACATCTATTCAACTCTTAGGGGGTTCCCAGCTTGTAAGCTGGTGTATTTATGTGAAGGGAGAAATGTATGCATGGCCAGAGAGCTGTCTGTGTGGCAGCATGGTACCAAAGTATAAAGAATGGGCTGGCCCAGTCGTAAGACACCCTGTCACAAAACACTTCCAGCCTGTAGCACAGAAGTGCCACATTCATCAGCTATCTGCAAGAGCATTTACACACCTGCCATCAACAGCTCTGACAGAGGATGGAGGGGAGGACAGGGAGACAGAGGAAAAAAGACATGTAATGAGGAACTGCAAAACTTAACAGTAATTTGATGAATGATTTGTATATGAGCCAAAATATATTATTGAAAATGTTGTTATATATATTATTATTTCAGAGGTGGAAAGCTAGCAAAAAGAAGAGAGATTAAGCATTAAGTAGTATACATCTAAAAATGCATCAGATTTACATGATGACATTTTGTTTTAATACTAGAAGGTGCCCTGAAATGCATCTTAGATCTCCATTTTTGGCCCTATATCCACATCCAAGCAGCATTGTATATCCCCCCCCCCCGCCTCTAAAGAAAAGGAAAAAAAAAAGTTACAGGGTTGTAGCATCTTTCACCAGTGGCCTTGCCTTTCAGAACAAGTAAAACTAGGCTTTTGGAAAACACTGAGGAACACATGCTCAGACTTTGTCAGAATTGTGTGGTAATAAAATAAGATAAGAAGATAAGATAAGAAAACTTTCTGTGTACTCTAACTTAATCTATGGTCACTCATTTTAAATTTCAGTATAGCTATTGTCATCATAGAAAACTGTTATGTTCATTTTGTCAGGTGACTTGTAACATAAAACAAAGGAACAAGTAAATTGAAAGCATCATTTTCTCTGTATTCTTGCTTTACAACTGCACTAAGCTAACGTTCTTCCAATGAAAAGAATGATCTTTGGTGGGGAGGGACATGAAATAAGCTGGCTCACACTATAGTGTTGATGAGGAATCAAATCTTTTTGTCAACATTGTTGTAAGATTGCCAGTCATTATATACAATTCATTTCATCACAAATAAATTTATTTATATAGCACCAAATCATAACAGAGGTTATCTCAGGGCAGTTTTCATATAGAGGAGATCTAGACCAGACTCTTTATAGTTAACCCGCAACGAAGCTCGGGGGGGGGGGGGGGACTGTGTCCTTGTTAATTTCATCTTTTCATTCAGGTAATTAAACAATACAGGTCAGTTACAAAGTATATCTGAATCATTAAGCTTTCAAATGACTGTATCTGCTGTGACTCAAATAAAGGTCCTTATGCACATCCCCACCAGTTCCATAAGTGATAGTTGTGGTGCAGATAACAATATTTGGGACATGCCTTCTCCTCACCGATGGAAAGAGTAGAGGGCTCGACAGTCTGCAGCTGTGACACAGGTGCTCATTCTCCAATTCTACATAATTCCTCCACAGGATGGCGCAATACCACTGCACTATTTACATCATGTTCTTCGGGAGTTTGTCTTTTTCAACCTTGTCAAACATGCAACTTTAGTTAAGGCCTTCTATAACCTAGAATATAACTGTAGTTTCTTATTTTGAATGTCTTAATCTTCTCTTATGTATCCTATTTCTATATGGGGCGACTGTGGCCGAGGAGGTAGACAGGCTGTCCAGTATCAGAGGGTCGGTGGTTTGAATCCACATGTGGAAGTGTCCTTGGGCAATCAGTAATGAAATAACTGATTTGTGAATTCATTTTCAGTGTCCTGTTATTGTTCATGCTGGTACACTTTCACACTGTCATGACTCACTGAGACTCTTTATTGGAGCAGAGTCAATGTTAATGTTATTAGAAACACCTGTGATTTTCCTATTTGTGACAAGTCAACATGCCTGCTGTGAAAAAGGCCTATCATAAGGTCTATTCAAGTTTGCCTTTGCAACAGCAGTAAGAAACAGCATGTAATGCAGTGCTAGCAACTAAAAGATGAAAATGTAATCAGAAAAAGAAACCACAAATATTCGTGGCAGAGACCGACCACACAACCATAAAGATCTCATCAAAGATATTGAGTTTTTATTTAGGCTTTTGGAACTGTGCCATCTTTTCAGTATTAAGAAAAGCTCATAGACAAAATGTTTGAAGGGTGAGTGTGCATCCTCTACCGTAAACACTGATGACAGATGACGTAGTTACTACTTGTAACCTGCTGTTTACTATTTTATCATATGGCCTTCTAAGACTCTTGGTATAATTTCCACACTTAAATGAACTTGTTGTTCACTGAAAACAAGCATTTCACATTCTTCACTCCATATTTTGTTTTCTGAAATACATTTCAGGATGGGAGCTATGCAGCTGACAGTTTTCTCATTACTGTACAGGGTCAACCAGAGCTGGATAAAATTCTAATGGTGATTGTTACTGGAGTAAAACAGGTTTGAGATTAACATCGTTATTGAATTCAAAAAGACACGGTGTTACAATATTATTTCTGTTATGTATTTATTTTTCAATGGTTTAAAAAGTCTTATACATATGTCCATGTATTCAGACAAATAGGATGCTAATGTTTGTACAAAACACATTGGCAAACTTTACCGTATAATGTACAGTACTCTGATATAGTTGATGACTGTAAAGGGATTTTATTTAATTACAAGTGAAACCATATTAACGAGTAATATGATTTTACAGCAAAAAGAAGATGATGTAGTGAAAAACATGCATAAATACTGAGATCATATATTATTTTTTTACTTCAATATACAAAAGATTAAAAAAAATGCATATTTAAAAGGTTAATTTCTGTCAAACAGACATAATGCACACATTCAATTTCCCACAAGCTGCTGTGTCTATGAACATAGGTGCTGATAATTTTGTTGAGTCTAAACCCTGACATGTGTTTTATGTTTATTGTTTGTTTTTGTGTTGCCATGCCAACATATGGTAAACTTGCGTTTACAACCAAACCACTGCTAGCATTCAAAATACAAAAGCAGGTAAATGGTAGCTTGCAGCTAGCTAAACTGATTATATTGCAAACACTACTAAAACTAATGTGACATGTTTGATGAAAGTGCCATAATAGACAAACCCAGGCCCCACCCCCTAATGCTAACTCATTGTTATAAATCTCTGCTGATGAAAAGCTGCAGTTCAAAATGCTTAATGGTGACCTTTAAGAAAAAACTGCAGCTCATTATAAAGTGGATTTTCTCTGTGGCTCTAATTTCCAACTTTTACAAACAGAGCTGTTTGCTGTAAACAGCCATCACAGTTTACAGACAGGTGAAAGCAGTCACTAAAGCAGAAATATGTCGATCTGAATGCTGTTATATCTGTAAGTCCACATTCATCAAGCTTTACAGCTGTGTCCATCTCATCCATTCTCCCTGCCAACAACACTACCGAACTAGCTATACAGGAAGCTGGTGTCCCCGCTCCAAATCACTCCTACAAAGCTCTCATTGCGCCGACAGTTTCTTTCTCTGTCAGATCTATTTTCAGATGATGTCTTTGCTTTCTGATATCTCTGCAATTATTATAGTGAGTGCACTGTATTTATAATGGATTAAACATAATTCAGAGGATAATTCTAGTTTATTACAACTCTTTGATTGGAGGTCAAACTGAAATGTCAGATACATTCCTCAGCTGAACAGAAAAATCTAAAGTAGGTACAGGAAGATGGTATGCAAGCTGTGATGAAATTGCTTTTCTGAAGACTTTTTTCTAACCTGTTGTTTTGTTTTGTTTGTATCTGATGCTCTGACTGCTTGAGTTTTTGTCCTGTTGGACTGCGATGTAACAGAACAAAACTATTACCTTGGTGACTGTTAGTAGGACTGAGAAGAAGAGAAGCCAAACCTAGGACAAGAGCCAAGTTGTAATTAAGTGGACATTTTCTTTAATGGCTCAAACAGATTAAAACATTAACAGGACTGCATACTGAACTATGTATTCAGCAGTGTTTGGAACCTTAGTGTGAAAAGTGAAAAGTCCAGCCTTACCCAACCAGAGCCCACTGAGTCCAGATGAGGTGGTGTTTGTTGAATGTGTACATTTTACAACACAAGAATGGAGAGGAGCAAGTGGTGAGTGTTTTGTAGTCCCAGTGAAAACGTGAAGCTCAGTTAAGGTACAGAAGAAGAGCTGTCGAACTCCAATGATGCATGTTCCATACCACCATATCCGTTCATCTTCTTCAGCCTCAGCTGGTCCACATGAATCAGGCTCTGGTTCTCTAAGACTGCCTCCTTCTTAGAGAACATTTGGCTGATCTCCATGAAGGTCTTGTTTTTAGTCTCTGGAATCACAATGTAGACATAGACGGCCACGGACAGACAAATGGTGGCAAACACCAAGTAGCAGTAAGACCCCGCTGACATCTGATGGTCAGATGTGGTAGATGGATGGAGCGTCATTGGAAGGATTGAGAGATGGAGATAGAAAAAGTAGTTTAAGAGAGTACATCTGAGAATTGTCACTTTGAATTATGACTCAGTAATTAATTCTACTGTGGAGTCTGTTAATAAATAGTCACAACACATAAATTCAATGATTAGGTGTATTAATACAATCAAAATTAATATTGGTCTTTCTCAATCCCAGATCTCCACGACCAGAGAAGACCAGCTACTAAAAATATGAGTATTATAATTAGAATAATAAAATAAGAATAGTATTTGATAGGAAATAATACATGTGGAGACATATTTGTTTACAGTCACAAGTGTTAACTCTTGATGCCAGGCTCAAACTTCTATGACTGACATACACTTGCTTCAGAAAGTGCTCAGACCGCTTCACTTTTGTACACTTAATTTTATGTTGATAAAATTGCAATTGTGCCCATCAATCTACACTCAGTTACTCAGAGTAAAAAAGTGAAAACTTGTTTTTAGAAGTGTCGGTGAATTTATCAAAAATCAGAAATGAAAATCTGTCATTTTAAGAAGTATTCAGACTCTTAAAGGATAATTCAAATATTTTTAAACTTGGCCCCAATTTACTATCTTTTTGGGTCTAAATAATTAATGGGGGAAACTAAATGTTCAGAATCAGTCCAATATTGACAGAGGACACAATATCAGAATACTGCAAACTGGCTGCAGATGTAATCCAACGGGACGTTTTTTCGCATCAAAGTGTGTCCACTAAAAGTGCTTGTTTTTGGCATTGACAGGTTCAGATTACTATTGTAATTGTCTGACAATAGTATGGAAAGGATCAATGCAGGGACAGACTTGTCTGACATGAAGTCTTGCTCAAGGGATAGTCTCGCTCTGAAATCCTTTGAGAGTTGAGTTGTTGCAGGTAGGTTTAAATGTGAGTGAGAGAGCTGTCTGGAGAAGAGTGGAGTGCATTACAGAGTTAGAGTTAATCTTTTACTGATATCTAAAAGAATAAAAAAAGAAAAGAAAAAAACAATGATTTGTGATTGCACTTTTCTGATTTGTGGCAACAACGATGTTCCACATTTTGCAAAGCTTCCACCAAATACCTTTTGGGGACAAGGACAAGCTGAAGCTGTGGCTAGTTGTGCTACAAATGGATGAAAGCACTCCTGCCAGTACCCTGCACCTTGCAGAGCAGCGTATGTGCATTTTGACCAAGATGTCGACTTTCAGTCAAATAGAAAAATTCTGTTCTAAGAGTGGAGGTAATGCTATTAGCTAAAATCAAGACTGATATGAAGTAATTATATAGATCCATTTCACTTTTCAGAAGTTGACATTCCTAATTATGGAATAATTTTTATCATAAACCTATATTAACAAGGTAATATTATTGCCAAAGTGTGTGTGCGTAGTCTAAAAAAGTCACATTTATGATTACCTATTATACAACCTAACATTATAAGGCTGTTTTTATGCCAACATTTGCATATCCTATACATTAGGACATATCAGAGAGATACTTGCTTGCAATGAATGATGGTGGTCATTATTACTGATAATTATTAGTGTTATTACTGATAAGATTCAGGTTTAAAAATATCAGACATTGCTCGGGAATGACCGCAGCTATTGGTTGGATCTTGTCAAGCAGGTATGACATCATGTCAAAGCTAGGACAATTAACAGGAAACACAACAGTAACACAATTCTACTATTTCATCTGTACCAGCTGAGATACGCGAAACTTTAAGAAATGGAAGAAGGGCATCTGTAATGGCCCTGGTTGGATCAGGGCCAGGGACCTGTGTTGCATGTCACTCTTCTCAAAAAAAACCAAAAAACACCTTTTCTGGTGAGGTGCTGGCTTGCAGGGAAAGCATCAAAATGTATATAGTAAGTCTGATGCAATTATTTAAGTATCAATTTTCCTTCAATGGAGAAGGATTCTTCGTACCAGTGAGCACCACGAACCTCTAACAGTCTAAAAGAAGAAAATGCAGCAAATGCAGCTAATGGAAGTTTTTCCAACATTTTTGAACATCTCCTAGTCTAATCTAGTATCTGTCTAGGCTTTAAGCTGCCATGTCAACTGACCTTGGTGGGACTCCAGATGCAAGAACCGCGCGACTGTCAGCAGAACAGATCGAATACTGCAGTCAGCAAATGGGACTTTTAATTTTGGTGTTTGTAATGTCATTGGATTTTTCAAGCAGCTCTGTAATCATGCAGGGGAGAGTTGATCACAAGTTTAAAGGAACATAACAGGTTCCAAAAGTAATAAGCCCTCCCTGTCGGGAGATTTCTAAAAAATATTTTTAGAATAAGAATTGGAACCAAACCAAGCTGGGGGCGAGAAACCAGATAAATTAGGTCTGATGACTTTAAATATGTAATCATTCAAAGCCTGAGCACCCCTGGTGGTATTAACATGCCCTGCGTGAACAGGGCTGTACTGCCTGTAGATCTTACCTGTAAAAAGGGGAATACAAATCCGACAGTAAAGTTGGACACCCAGTTGAGTGATCCTCCTACGATGTAGGCTGCTGGGCGATGGGACTGTTTAAAGAGCTCTGCTGTGATCAGGAAGGGAACCCCCGCTGGAAAAGGAACAAAGCCAAACATATTCAAACATCAATACAAATCACACACTGCTGCTGAACAATCTTACGCTGAATTCACTGAGAGGGGCACACTGCAGTTTAGTATTCGCACTTCCATTAGGTTTGGCTGCTCCTGAGATACTAGATAAGATCAGATAGGTCAAAAGACCCTGTTACGGGTGATCTCCAAAAATGACTGATCCTACATTATCCTGCATCTTGATAGTGTCGTTCGTTACCCTCACATCTTTCAAACTCAACATCTCCAGTTTGTAATGCTGCAGTCTCCAATCCTAAAATGAGATCATTCTGATGTCATCATCAGGGTAATTTTTTTCTTTCATACATACTGAGTACTTTTGTTCGTATTTTTCTTTATGGACAGTATAGTCACTTTTCTGCTGATACTCCGCCACAACAGAGCTGGCTTGTGTGGTCATATCATATAGAATTTGATTAAACTAACTGTGTTAAGTTAATTAACTAATATCTAATTTCACCCCAGTACCTGTCAAAAACAGCTGGTTTCCACGAGATTGAACATCATTTTTCAGAAACAACACGAGGCAGTTTACTTGAGCCACATGGAGGATGAAGAAGGGTTAATACAGGACATTGTGCTCTCACAAATCAACTACCTTCTGTGTTTTGCTTTTTTTTTTTTTTTAATAAAAATAAGTGCAGATGAGTTTCCTAACAGAATATCTCTGGGCAAGCAAACAACATTTCTAAAGATGAGTCACTGTTTATATAGTACATTATTTATGTTCCTGATTTGTTTCATCATTTTCATTTTTCTTCTTTCTCACTAATAAAGCTTATGAGAGGCTAATTAGAGAGTAGCAGATCAGGATGTAGACAAGAGAGTTGTAATTCAAAGGATGCATATTGCTATCATTATTATATTGTGTCATTAAAATTGCTGTGTAGAGAAAAAAAAATATGCATATTTTTTCCTGACTGTTGAAAATTTTACTTATATTTTGAAATGTACAATATTACCCCTATACCATATATATACCATAGAGTACCATAGCTATTCCTATGGCTATTAATGTAATAATATTAGTACTTGTAAATCTTACTAATCAATCAGCAATTAATAGATTTGACCAACTTTTAGTAAAGATGAACATTAATAGCTTAATATTTTCAAGGAATAACAGTACGTTTTGTACCTTTCATCAAATAGAGAATCCTTAAAAATGTTTAAGATTTGACCTCCAGAGGGCCCTATTCTATAACACAAAGTGAAATTGTGCAGACTGATTAGGTCTTGGAAGTGGAGAGGTCAAAAAGAAAGAGCTTTGATTTTAAAATTCTCTTGATCATCCATTGTCTGCTGAATTCAGATCAGACTGAAATGACAAACTGACAAGTGGAAAAGTCACTTTGAAGAGCAACTGTCAACTGATGACATGATTGATCACGTCTGAATGTAGTTTTAAACTTCATTCAGATTTTAAAAAAATATCAAATGTTCAAAGACAAATAATCAACTAAAACTACTCTAGCCTTAATCATACTGTTTATTTTTTAAATTACCAATATCATTATGCCAAATTCACAGGCTCTACAGCTTTCTTGACCTTTGTCTAACTTTTAAAGTCAAAACAAGTTTTATAAACTTGACTACGCTGATCTGATTTTACTTTTAGCCATTGGATGTATACAGGTGAACAGTCTATATTAGAGCTAGATTTATAATTAATTAAAAACTCAGTAACCAACTGATGATGCAACTATTCTAATGGTTGATTAATCATTTAGGTCAACTTTAAGCAAACATGCCAAAACATCAGTTGTTCCATCTTCACAAATTTGAATACTGTCTTTTTTGTGGTCTGCCATGGTAACAAACTGTATCACTTTGGATTTTAGACTGTTGGTTGGACTAAACAAGACATTTGAAGACATCATTTTGAGTTTTGAGGAATTGTGGACATTGTTTACTTGCTTTGGACATACTCTAAATAATTGATTGATTTAATTGAGTAAATAACCAACAGATAGATTAATTTGAAAATGTACTGTGTATTGCCAGTCGTCGGGACTATTTGAGTAAAAAGTACTGACAGTGGGGTCTGTTCTTCTCTTCTGTTTTCAGTATGTGTTCAACCTCTTCTTGATGAATATAGTGTAACAGCGTCCGCACCTGTATTTCTCCTGATTCTTTGTCTATGTAGTTGTTAACTGAAATCGATAGAAATACTGTGTCTCTTCGTTGCCTCACTGACACTATGAGATAAGTCTGAATAATGATCAGTTTAATGGTGTCCTGCATACTGTGTGGAAGAATTAAAGTAGTGCATAACAATACAGGGGGTCCCGCAGGTTCCATGGGTCTGAATGCTGTATAGCATCAGGCAGATATACATCATTACAAGGAGTGAGCAAGAAAATATGTTTCTTTGTCATTTGGGTGAAGTAGTCCCTTAACATGCAGTGTAGAGGAACTTGCCTGGACCAATACAGAAGCCAGCGATGATGCCAACTACACAGCAGACACTGATGTAGCGCATGAATGATAAGTGAACCTGCAGGGAGACGAAACAGCACAGCATGAACGAGTCAGTTTGATCACACTGAGTTATTTACTTTTCCAACACTGCTTCATATCATCATAGCCCACTGCTCCATGTCACCGCATGTAAATCACTATTCCACAGGACAAGTAGGAATACGGTGTTTTTTGCCAAGTGAAAGTAAACCAGGCACAGCTGATCTTCCCCATATTCATTCTACCGTTGAACATGTTTAGATGTGTGTGTTTTTTTTAGCTTTCCCTCTGCTTACTTTATCTCCATCCTCACTTCCATTTGTCCAACCAGGAAGCAACTTGTAGAAAGTGAGGATAGGAAGGGAAGAAAGTGACTGATAGAAGAAGAGACAGGTAATAAGTCAGCCTGAGACCCTTATGTGTGGAGTTACTGTGTTTCACATCAGCTTGGGTTTCTTCTATCAGTACATGCAGGTTAGGACCAGTGGATACTTGACTGCCTGTGGCTGTGTTTGCTTCTCAACAGTGTTCCAACTAGAAACAGCACTATGTTCACAAACAGAGAGGTGTATGTTGGTGTGGGTGTGTTGCTGCAGGGAACCAGTGAGAAGATGAAATATTTTTTATAGTATTTATTTTGGGTCTGGTGGTGGATAAAATACAATTAAATACAATAAAGGAAAACTTGTAGTGTCCACACATTGGGTTAAAGCTTCCACAGCTTCTCTGGACTGAAAAATGCAACATTTCAGGAACAGAAAACATGTGCAATCCTGTAGCTGCTTAACTGTTAAAAACAAGGAGAAGAGACCAAAAAGAGGACAAAACTCTACTTTTATTTCTTTAAATGTGAAAGTTCATTTCATAAAGTTACTATTCACTGTTGTTGCTGCCAATGTGGATATTCAACATTAAAAACACCAGTAGTTCAGAACAGGGCTTATGTAGTCTCGACATGAGTGTGCAATGGGAGTGTACCTCTGCTTCATCCTTTTCCAGCAGTACAGCTGCTACAGTCACTTCTGTCAAATATGCCATAGATCTGAACAGGCAGTTCTGAGGTGTCTCTTAAAAAGTCACATACAGCCGTAAGGACAACTGTGGACCTCAGGTTGACTGGGACTGTAACTGCTAGAAATAATCATATATCATCTTCTCATGGTGTTTCTGTAAACTCACACAGGGAGAAGAAGCAGCTGACTGAACAGTTCCTGAGGTAGGAGCTTGATTACTGTCTTTTTGCCTGTCACACACATCTCCCTGTACTTGAATGGTTTGGATCACAAGGCTTTTAGAAAAATACTCACACACACTCACACACACACACACACACACACACACACACCTGTAAAATGAGTGCCAGTGTGATTCCTGCACTGCAGATGCCCATCATTGCAAATCCCCCGATCATGAGAGGCCTCCTGCCCAGCTTCTCTATGGTGAAACACTACAGGAGGAGACACAGGGTTGTTATGTGAACAGATGCAAGATCAAAGACCTCAGTGAGCTGTCGTGCATCCAAGGGAACAACTCAACATTTTGGAAACACACTTATCTGTTTTCTTTACAAGAATGAAATGTTCAGATGATATCAATCTGTGTGTTAGGCACAGGGCTGGAGCCGGGATGTTGTTAGTCTAGCTTAGCATAAAAACTGGAAGCAGAGAAAAAAAGCCAACTTGGTTCTGTCTAAAGTTCAGAAAATTACCTACTGATGCCTCTTAAGCTCACTGATGAACATGTTGTCTCCATTTCTTTAACATACAGAACCATAAAACATATAGTGTGTTTTAAGGGGAGTTTATATTGATATTTGAACTTTGGAGAAAGCCAGGCTAGCTGTTCTCCATGCTTCCAATCTTTATGCTAAGATAGGCTAATCTTGTCCTGAGTCCAACTCTGTATCACACTGAAATGAGAGTGAGATCCATCTTCTTATTTTAACTTACTGTATCTCAAAACAATCAATTATAAAAGGCATGTTAGGCACAACACAAATAGCTACACTAGATAAAGTATAATTGCAACTCTTTAATTTGTAAGTTTACCCCAATGAGTCCAGCGATGATCTCTATAATTCCTGTTCCTGCTGTGGTATATTGGATCTCTGGAGCTGGGATACCCGCATTTTCAAAGATGTCATTTGTATAGAACCAGATCTGTGGTGGAAAAATAAGCACTTAAAGATAAGTTAGGTGAATCACATTTTCTCAGTCCTGCTGATCTGAGTTCAGATATACTTTGACTTCTAAAACCTTTCTTAGTCTCCTATATTATGATGTCATGACTAAATACTAGTATCGCACTCTGCAGTTAATGGAGGCTGTTTTAATTAACCTAGTAACAGGCTGCAAACCACAGTCAAAAGGACCCTGCTTAGTGCATCGTGTGCCCATCAGCCACACTTTTGAAATTTATTCTGCTAGCTCTTCTGGTGCACCTGTGGTGCACTTGTATATAGGGTGTGATCAGAGATAATGCATTATCATACATTACAGGTTAGCATGTTAGAGTCTGTGACAATCATTGCCAATCACCAAGGTTGCCAAGGTTCCTGCCTTAAGGTCCCTAAGTGTGGACATGTACGAATTCAATGGGATTAAATTATCTTTGAAAAAATTTTGTTTGTAGAAAAATCTGACAGTCCCATTGAAAATTGGTAAAGTCTCTATCTCGTTACATTCCATTCATCTTATTGTTCGTGGGTCACATTGGAAACCAAGTCATCAAATTTAAAAATGAATAAATCCTATACATATGGACTTTTAAAATCCCATGAATGGGCACTTGTGCTTCCTATAAATCACTGCTGCCTTCAGCGATGACCTCATGTTCCACTAATGAGTGTCATTGAGAAGGTCAACCCATAAAATCATCACAAATTTTTCAGCAATCTCACCTTTCATCCTACTCTCCATTCACACAGCCACTTATCTTACAGTCTTGACTGACCCTTTATTGACCTTTTTGGTGAAGGAAGATGTCAGATTATTGGAATAATGATACCTTTTCAAGGAACCTTTATCCTCACCAACCAAATGTCTACCATCACTATAACTAGCCAATTACAGTAATACTGAGGGAACTAGCACTTCTGCTGACAATCCCATGCATCCTTCTGACAAAAAGTCCTCCGTGTCCAAATCATGAAAGTACTGTTCACTGACTTTGGAAGTCAGTGTGGTGTGTTACATTTCATAAAGTGAAAGCAAATGAAATTAAATCTGTTCAGTGAGGTGGGAGAACAACATCACAACATAGACACATTTTATCATTTTCTGTTGGCTAAAATAGAACACTATCAAGTTTTGTATATGGACTTGAGATACAGTTGGCCACAGTGGCCACAGTTGGTTGAAAACCAACTCCAGAACACAAAAGCTCAACATAACGAAATGAAGATGCAGAACTTTAGGACCAGCAGGTTGCACAGGTGGCACAGCATTGCCATAGAGACACAGCAGACATTTGCTCACATTCAGTTCTATTCAAATTGACACTTTAAGGGGAGCAGCACAGGGCAAGGGGGGAGTTTACTGGAGATGGCAGACAGTGATGTTTGGAAGAGCAGGTAGAGAAATACTTCAACACACATAACTAGCAGTAACTCTTTCTCACTCAGTAATAGTCTGTCTTGCAAAACTATCAGTTTCACTTGGGGACTAAAGATCA
Organism: Istiophorus platypterus; assembly: GCA_016859345.1. NCBI lineage: Eukaryota > Metazoa > Chordata > Actinopteri > Istiophoriformes > Istiophoridae > Istiophorus > Istiophorus platypterus. Next base: position 24,269,132 of record CM029124.1, read on the forward strand.
TCTTAGACATCTGCCACATCAAAGTCACCATTACTGCCATCCTCATCTTCATCATCACAACAATGTACTCAAGAACATTCTTAACATAGCCTTGATGTTTGTCTCTGTCACTTTCATCATTGTTATCACTGTTACCACCAATATCATCTTTATCATAATCATAATCATTATCACATCAGTAATAATTGGGATCAAACTTTGGCTTCCTCCTCCTCTTCCTCATTAATCTCATCATCATAACTGTTATTCTCATAATCCTCATTATCAACATCATCTTCATCATCAATACCATTCACATCCTAATTATTGTCATCATCATTCTCGTCGTCATCATCTGTATAACCATCCTCATTATCCTCATTATCCTCCTCATCATCATTCACATCCTCATCCTCATCAAACATAAGTAGTATATCACCTCATTCACTGCCATCATCACTGTAATCACTATCATTATCATGGTTGTTGTAGTCATTGTCAAGCACAATAATTATTTTTACTATCATCCCTGTTATCACTGGCAGCTTCATCATAATAGTCCTCCTGAATAATTTAATTTTCTAATGAAATTATTTACACTGTCATATATTGTCCTTCTAGTATCGGTGTTTTCATCATTACCAGTATCTTTATAACTGTCCTCATCCTCAGTACTGCTCTCACTATGTGCATGTTTCACCACTGCTCCATTGTTGTGTGCAGAGCTAATTAGCAGCTAAAAATACAGCCCAGAAAAGGCCATGCTAATGAGCTCAGCTCAACAACTTACATTGTGCACCTTGGTAATCATTTGAATAATTAATTAATCTCCAGGGAATAATTCAATAAAGGGACTTTGGTCAGTTGTGTTGTCAGAAAAATTATGACACCAGCTTTTGGCTTTATTCACTAGACCACACAAGGTCTATAAAGCAATGAGGGTTTTCATCTCAGTGTCTTTGTCTAATAAGCTGGATTGGATGGGGCAGCCGTAGGAACAGTGGTTGTGGACAAGGAGGACAAAGAGGGTGAAAAGGCAAAAGGAGAACAAGGGGAAATTAAACGTTCATAAGGGAGATGTGCAAGTGAAAAGAGCCTGATCTGAGTGTGAGTGGGAGTTTTTGCCAATTTGTGCTGCTCGTCACTGTAGCATGAAGACTCAATTTACCAGACACCATTTGGCAGCAAACAGCTCATAGTAAACATGCACAAAAAGGAGACCATATAGAGACCAAATATGCCTGTTAATGCCCTATGAAGCAAAAACATGCTAAACCTTGAAATAGCTTCTGGACTATAACAATCCGTTGCACAACTGGAATATTTTGGCACCATTTGGGGAAATATCAGTATAACTAGAGGTAAAGTATGTAACATTAATAATTGTTTTGGTGGAAGTGTGGTCAGGATAGTCGTAGTCACATGAGTAGAGTAGACCCAAGTCTTAAATCTGCTGAATTTAGACTTGGCATGACAAAGTCAATAATAAAGAGAAACTCACTTCTGTTTGACAAGACTTCTGTGGGATGATTCAGTTCTTCAGGGATCAGCAGCATTGCATTAGTAGGCAGACAAAAGGTCATACTTCAAATTTAAATGAGAACATGGACAGCAGCATGTAAAGCATGCAGCTCAAAGCTTACAGATGGAGACGCAAAGACCTCAAACTATTTCGACATTCGAGGCTTCACAAAGAATGGTAAATTAAGGTTAGTGTTGATGGCCAGCTATGGCTTAATTGACTTCCACTACAGGCTAACATTTCTTACTTAACCTTGCAAACATGAAATCAATTAGTCCTTCAGTCCAAATCTTATCAACATGTTGTCTTTGACAATCAATTAACCTAATGTTACCAATGTTCCTGTTTAAGTTTGTTGTAATGGAAATGAAGTTAACTCAACATTTACCCTCTACTCTACAGAGCTTTACCTTCTTTTAGTTCATTATGTTGATTTTCAGGCAACAGCAAGAGGGAACAACAACAAGCAGCTGTGAAAAGCCACTGCATGCTAGCTACTCAACAGCAAACAGAAGAAAGACATAGGTAGTTACTGGCTGGTGAACATATTGGAGCATTTAGCAGCTAAGACCCAGATATTCCCCTAAGAAGTTGATAGAACTAAAAGACAGTGAATATTAAACTTCATCAGGTAGACACAAACAACCCCACCAAGAGAATCACTTTATCAGGGTAGATGTGTCATATGTCAGATGTATTTTCTCAGCGTGTTTCACTGTCCAAATGGCCAAAAATCAGTTAATCAAGCCTTATTTATCATTCTGAACACTTCAGATATATCACTAAATGCTAGAGATAGTTTCAAAAAAGACATCAATGCTTATCCTGCATAGATATGGACTGCAATTTTCTTATCCTCCCAGAGTCATTTGGAGCTTTGACAATGTAACAGTGTTTGGCAACTTAACAAAATTTCTGCTCAGTCAGAGTTACTGTAGTGAATTGATTCCTCTCTCACCCTCTCTCGTCTCTCAGATTCATTTTCTCTGACACTTTGCATTTTTTTGTCTTTTTAAGATCATCATCTGTGAAAGATATTAATTTTACCTGTTTGACAGATTTTTACCCTGGTTTATTTCTGCACTAAAGACATTAGGAGATGCTATCAACTCACTTTTAGTCATTAACCTCCTAACCTCCAGGTTGAACACTTTTAGGGCTGACTAACTCTGAAACACTCATTATAGACAGACTTGAAAATGCTTGCTAACCTGGCAATGTTAAGGCCACAATCACCAATACTTTAACTCTCTTGTTACACAAACTCTATACATTCAAAAAGAATATCTGATGTAATGAACATGTTATTGTCTCATGCTCAAATATAAGGTGACACTGACTGTTTCAAACCAAGTTTCTGGGAAAAATATATAAATGAATCATATTTGGGACAATACAGTGTGTTTTTAGGGCAGTAGAGAACATCTGGCATAGTATTCTTGGTTAATTCAGCTTAAGCGCTGTGCTTAAGTCTTATAAAGTTATGAAAACCTTATCATTGGAAGAGTTCTTACAGCATCGATGCCAGACAGCTGCATGCCGATGTTGATGACCACCACGCTGAGCACCTGCCAGCGGACTGTGTCGTCCAGCAACAGTTTCCATACTGACAGCGTTTCCATTGATGACAGGGAGCGCTGCTCCTCCTGCATCTCTTCAATTTCAGCCTGGATGTTACACTTGGCTCTGTACCACTTCAGAGCTGAGAAACAAGGGACAGGGAGCACACTGGTTATGGCACATCAAGAAAAGATACAACAGCACATCTGAAATTAAAGCTGCACCACTGTAATGTAATGCAACTCCCCATGTTTGTGTGTGTGGGATGGGGCTAAAACACACACACACATAGTGGAAAAAAAAACGGGAGAAGAGAGAGAATGCGACTGTTAATTGCAGCTAAAGTAGAGGCAGTAGAGGCTCTCACACTGAGCTGAAATAAAAAGTGTACATAAAATTGGATAAATAAATAAAGAAAATATTCTGTTTTGTTTTTTTGTTTTTTTCCTTTCGTTTTGGTTTCTTGGAGGGGCAGGGGTCCCCTTTGCAAGATGGGGTGCCCCCAAAGCCATGGCAGGCGCTAGACAAAACTCAGAGCTGCTGCAGTGCAATGAAAGAATGCTTGTCTCAAAATGCATTACTACTAAAGTATGAGAAAGCTTAAAATCCTTTCATTAAGCAAGTTAGTAAGCTAACTTCATTTTCCTACAGTGTTCTCTTCTTCCTGTAAAGCTCCCCCTTGTTAATATGCAGCAGTGCCAGAACACTGACCTGTGATGGTGGCGTGGACGTTGTGTTTCTCAATCAACAGGTACCTGGGGCTCTCTGGGAACCATGGCAAAAGCATCAGCTGGATGAATGTGGGCACCACAACCACTGAAAGAAATAGTGGCCAGTGCTCCTCCTATAATAGTTCCAACACAGATAGACTTACACACATGCTGAGAATGTTACTCTCACAGGGTTGGTGTGAGTAAAGACAGTAATGCCACCATTTATTAATATAATTTCTGCCAAAAATGATTTGACCAACAACCTCAGGTCTTTGGGCTCACTAAAGGCAACACTAAGCACATGAATGTTAGTTCCTCAGTCACTTTACCTTGTCTACAAGACTAGTAATTGAAAAACACATTACATTTTCAAGTATCAAATAAGACATTTTGACTTTGAGGTTCATTAATGAGGCTCATGAATGATTTGTAACACATGTACATGTTGCCTATTGTTAGAAAGCAGTTTTTGACTACCTTTCCTAGAAGCTCATGTAGGCCCAGGATTTGGGCAGCAAAGACTCCCGTGCCAATAAAGATACTTGGCACAAGCCCCAGGAAGCCTCGCAGGTTTTTAGGTGCTATCTCTCCCAGGTACATTGGTACAACGCTTAGAGAGATACCTGCAGTAGAAAAAGAAGAGAAGGAAAAATCTATGGCATTAACGTGCGTCTTGGTTGAGCCAATCACAAGTGAATAGCTCTGAGTACAGGTACGAATGTATATGAGATGCATTGAGGTCGCATTGAGACCCCTTCACTCAGACAATATTCAGAAGTGGTCTGGGCTGTACATGGCCACATTCTTTTAGCAATGTGTATGCAAAATAGTCCCAGACCTCAATGAAGGACCGCCTATTCAACTTATGTCCTCTGTGTAAACATATCTGTTTAGCCATTTGTAAATAAATACAAATTATGCAAATCACATAAGCTAGTTTTATCCATGAAGTCTAAAAATGTTGAAAAGCCCATAGAGATATATTATGGGTGTATTAAATGTCTTGGGCGATTTAACCTGTCTGGAGCAGACCAAGGAATAGAGCATTTCAGTGCTGTTTTGATTTCTTCTTCTTCTTTTAATTTCTGGGAAACTGTGTACCAGAAGAGCAATGCATTTGGAATTTATGTACATTTTTAACTGCATAGGTGAGATCAGATAACAAGTGGTCACTCAAAACACATAGAGATCCACATTCTAGTGCCAGGTGTGAACTGACATACTTAGAACTGTCAACTTGTGACTGGAAATGCATAGACTTATAAATAAAATGTACATGGCCTATTGTATATTGCAATGAATGGGTGCATCTCAGTGTGTACGTCTGCGTGCGTGTGTGTATGTGTGTGTGTGTGTGTGTGTGTGTGTATATGTGTTTACCTGAGTGAATTCCTGTGATGAAGCGGCCAAAGATTACCATCTCAGGTGAACCACATATCCTGCTGAAGCCCATGAGTGAGCCGGCAATGAACACCAGCACTGTTGTGTTTACCACTGTGCCTTTCCTGAAAATACACACACACAGACAAACAGCAGGTAAACAATATGAATATACATAAAAGCATATGAGCCAGAGGTTTATGAAACAAGGACAGCAGCAGTGGCAACCCCCTCCCCTGATATACACAGTCATAACTATAGACATGGTTGCCTGTATAAGTTTGGATTAGTCATTAAACGCTATCACAGCTCACATGAGGGGGGGGGGGGTCATAAGCTGTGATTAGCCATAAAACACTGCTGTGTGAAGAAAGTGATCAGGCTGTAAATGAGATTATAAATCACCTGCTTTTCATTTGCATTTAAATGTCCACTGAAGTTCTATAAAAAAGTGGAGATCTATGAACATTTCAGCTGACTTGCATTGTAGATAAAGATTTCTTAAACTTATAGAAAAGTTCTCTGCAACTTGAGGACTAGCGTACTTCTGAAGGGCAGAGGGGACGAAATGATGCTGGTGCACTCTAATGGACAACGGGGCATCAGGGAAGGGGAGAGAGGGGTTATCAGCAGCACTGAACACGGAGGACAGAGCTGTGATCTAGTGCTTTTTGTGCCGGTTAAGTGTATGTTTGCGTTTCTTTTGCTGTCCCCTATTTCCTCATCTTGTGTTTTCTCATTTGTTTCACTTTTGTATATGAAACACAGCATATACTGAAACTTTTCTGATACAGCGTATCAGTATCAGAATATTTTCAGTATTGTATGTTCTTGATTGTGAGTGTGTGATTGTTTTGTGTGTTCGGGCGTTAGTGGCATTAACAGATACTGCTGAGTTACTCTTGGGCTGCCGCTAACGACCATCTGCCTTCATGACTGGACAGTCTAGGGGTATATGGTGTCAAAACAGAGCAGAACTAATGTCCATGTACAGCTCTGCAGGCAACTTTTTCTCCCCAGACACTGCTTCAGATACTTAAAGAGCAACCTTAAGGCTGGATTTATGACTTTAGTTTTCCAGAAAATTATGCTAAAATTGAACTTAATACTTGGTAGAAAATTCCTGGTAGAAATTATTGGCACCCATAAATTTTTAGTACAGTCTATAGAGTATCATCATGAATTAATGCTATTTAACCAATTATGTATAATCAAAATATTTTAACAAAATTTCCAACATTACTGAACAATAAAAAACTTATATATAGTGAAATAAAACACAGCGACATAAAATGTAGGTTTAGCACAATTAATGATGACTATTTTGATTAATTAAAATTATTTTCTTAAAGATGGAAAAAAAAACAAATAAAATGCAAATGTGCTTAATTTTCAGTGTTCACATTACCTGAATTAAGCAATGAAAGACACTAAACCAAGTAGGGCTCCATGGACAAAGGCCAAGGACACATGACTATTGAAGGAAAGGCACAAAAAGGCTAATGATGAAGAATAATGTTTGCAATAAAGCCTACTGGGATGTTGTTCTATGGGCAGATGAAACTAAAGTAGAACTCTCTGAGCGTTTAGTGCTTCAGTTTGTTGATAGACAATGAAATGAAGCGCATAAGGAAAACAACACCCTACCTACAGTAAAACACGGTGGAGGTTCTATTATGTTGTGAGGCTGCTTTGCTTCTTCTGGTATTGGAGGCATTGAACATATCAAAAGGATGATGAAATCAGACGATTACCAAGGCATATATCAAGATGTTCTAAATTCTGTACTTATAGCACCTTTCATTCAGGAAATGCAGCTCAAACCTCTTTACAATAATGATATTCTATTAATAAGAAGAGGGACAAAATACAAGTGATAATCTCAAACGAATGAAAATAAAGTTAAGAAAAAATCAGTGTTCATTGATCACAGTGTTCTGGAGGGCAAGTGGGTATCAAGTGAATTGATGATATAGTTTGGTCCTTGTCTGTTTAAGCCTTTGTATATAAGTAACGGGACCTTAAAGTCAGATCTGAATTTTATAAGAAGCTAGTGCTGAGCAGCTAACACTGGGGTAATTTGTTTTCTCCCCTTGTTTCTGGTTAATAGCTTATCTGCAGAGTTTGGGAGTAGCTGAAGTCTCTCAGTGGCTTTTTTGGGAGGCCAGTAAAAATTGCATTACAGTCATCTACCTGGCTTGAGGTGAATACATGAATTAGTTTCTAAGTGTCTTTTTGATTTATGAATCGATGCACTTTTGTGATCTTTTTAAGGTGGAAAATTTGTTTTTGTCACCTTGTTGTTGTGGGACCTGAAGCTTAGATCTGAATCTAAGATAATGCCAAGACTTGTTACCTCAGACTTAATTCAGGGAGTTAATTACCTTAGATTATTAAACTGTATTTCTCTTTTTGCTTCTGGGTCAACCAGAGGGACGTCAGTTTTGTCTTCATTTAATTTTAAGAAGTTATCGCTCACCCATTTATTTATTGCTAATAAACAGATGTTGATTACCTTAATAGCTGCAGCATCATTTGGTTCTGTAGACATGTACAGTTGTGTGTCATCTGCGTAACTGTGGAAACACTTCTCTGATGTTATGACCAGGTGGTAGTATGTATAGTGAGAACAGTAATGAAACATGGCAGCTCCCCTGTGGGACCCCATAGCTAGTGCCTCAGATGTTCCTCAGACACATGATCACCAAGACTGACATAAAACTTTCTCCCTTTAATGTAAGTTTTGAACCAGTTCAGCATGCAGTCAGAAAGACCATGCCACTTTTCCAGAGGATTAATTAGGACACCATGGTTGACCCTATCAAACACTGCTCTGTCTGAAAGGATAAGAAGTGTGACCTTATTCTCATCGTAGTTCAGCCTGAAGTGACTGGTTATCTTTGTGAGAGCAGTTTCAGTGCTTTGGCATGCTCTAAAGCCTGAAGGAAACTCCTCCGGAATTTGGATTTCTTTGAGAAAGGAATTTATTTGCACTGAAACTGTCTTTCCAAGTATCTTGCTAATATATGGAGGGTTGGATATTAGTCAATAGTTAGAACTATGCATTCCCTTGTAGCTCTAGTTAAGGTTATCCCAGCATCAAAGAGTACACAGTGATGGTCAAAAAGAGGTAGTTCAGTCACTGAAACCCAAGTGTTATATCTAAGTCTAGAGTATTGCCATGTTGGTGAGTCAAACCATTATATATTGAGTTAGTGCAAAACTATTTAGTGAATTTATGAGTTTTATTGTTTTAGGGTCATTTCTTTTATTAGAGAGGATATTCAGATCACCTTATCATAGCTGGTATCACAGCGTGAGATCAGCACAGAGGACTCCTGTATAAGCATTGGTGAGTGTTTCAGTGGCCTGTACAATGTACAATGAGTACTGATTCTGCTTTGAGTTCAATAGCAAGATATTCCACTGATGTATATTCACCCAGTTCAGTGACTTTAAATATAAGCTGTGAGGAGAAGATAGCTACGCCCCCAACCCCATCCCCTTCTGTTTTGTCTGGCTGATTGATAAAAACTATAATTTGGACAGGCCTCAAGCATTGTTGCTGTACCAGTGATGTTATTGAGCCAAGTGTCAACTGCAGTGTAGGTATTTTCTTCTATCAGATCATGAACCAAAATTTTTGTACATTGACATTTAGGAGAGCTAATTTCACCATCAGGATAGGAGACTGGTTTGGGTGAAACTGACAACTTAAAGATTACTAACACAGGTTCCTTGAAGGTCTGTGCTTAGAACAATGTGTATCACCATGCCACTGGCTGTTAAAGATTGCTGATATGTACCTGTGTGTGTGTGTGTGTGTGTGTGTGTGTGTGTTTGTTTGTGTGTTTGTGTGTGTGTGTGTGTGTGTGTGTGTGTGTGTGTGTGTGTGTGTGTGTGTGTGTGTGTGTGTGTGTGTTTGTATGTGTGTTGAAAGTCAGGGCATATGGTTAAGGCTTGATTAAGTCTAGGTGACTACACCTCAAATACAGATATGTATAACTAATTTTTTTGTGGCCCAGCATTTTGCACGTGTGTCTGTTTTGGAGTATATTATGACCTTAAAAATACTAGTGGTTGTGGTTGAAAGAAACCAACATTTACTGTTGTAGAACTGGTCTAGAATCCAGAATCCTCACCTATGAAAACAAATGTCTTACCTGCCAAAGCGAGTGACCAGCATGCCCACAATGAGAGAGCCCAGCAGACCTCCAATAGCGAAGACGGACACAGTGAGAGAGTACATGAGAGTCAGGGTCTCCCCACTGAGTCCTGTTCCATTACGACTGAGCACTGTCTTGTTGTAGAAGTTCTTTATGTACTGAGGAGTGGAGGGAGAGTAGAAACAGGATGGAGGAAAAGGAGGTTCTTATAGGAGGTTGCACAAAAACTGAGAAACCATAATATTTAAATGAAAGATAATTCAGGAGTAAGAGGTGAGACTGACTGACTTAGAGCTGGACAGAGACACTGCGCTTGTAGTCAGAACTAATCAGCCATGAGAAGCTGCTGTCCAACTCTCTGTGTCTCTGAACCAGAGTCAGAAGACACTCAGTGCTTGTTAGCTTGCTATCTTATTAGCCACGTTATTTTTGTCTGCTACTGTCATTGTCTCTCAATTCTAGCTGGAGTCCTGCACGCTGTGACCTGGAACTTGAGATACACCAAATATACATACATTTAGAGGTCTGCAATGAATATAAATACTCAAACATCCAGGCACCAACTTTAACATTCTCAGCAATCTGTCTAATCAAATCACATAGATAAATCTAATGTCTAGATTAATGTATCTCTTTTTAGCAGTTTTCAAAGAACATTATTATCCACAAGCCCCAAACCCTCATAGATTAAATTTCAACAGCTTGACCGAGGAGACCTGCTGAGTTAATACATCAGCCAAAGCTGTAAAAACAGCATAATAATGAGGGCTGAATGCAGTAGATGTTCTAAGACAGCAGAGGTTACACCTATAATACCAGAAATATGGCTCTCTTCTAATGCTATTTCTGATATTATAGGTGTAATAATGTAAAAGGTGTAAGGGAAAAACTAATGGTTACAATGACATATATTATTACTATAGATTAATCATTGCTTAACTTTTAACAGATTATGAAGGGTTGAATTCTAATAGTGGTGGTTTGGTCATGTATCTATGGATAATAACACCCCACGAACTGATTTCCCTTTTTACCAAGAATCTATTAAAGAAATGCTCAGTGAGCTGTGAGAGTCACAGAAGCTGGACAGCAACTTGTCTGACTGTCAGGACTATTTTAATAAAATTAAAATAGTCCTGACATACAGGATTTTAATAAAATCCTGTATGTCAGGCATTTCCCCTTTCCTCACAACAAGCAGCCTTTCTCACAGACATAAAACACAAACACATGCATGCAAAGGATGTTTTTCTCTATTTTCTATTGAGTCTTACATAAACTTCAGCTTCTCCTTTCTACACATCATTTTAGTTGAGATAATCAAAACTCTTGTAATCTTTGTAGAGAACTGTGCACTTGTGTAGATTGCTGTTACTAGTAGTAAGAAACTGATCAAAAAAAGCTTTTCAAGATCTTTAAATATCTGAAGTGAATGGCATCATTCACAACAGTAAATGATAGTAAGAACAGGGCCATTGTTTTTTAGTCATTTTGGTTACTCATGATTTTTTATGGAGATTAGCTTATAAATAGAGTTTAAGAAACTCTGTTATTTATATTTTGCACTTTTGCTATTTTGGTTGAGTGTATGCATGTATGTCATACCACAGCAGGGGAGTTGACCACAGCTAGATTGTAGCCATAAAGCATGGAGCTCCCGAAGGAAGTGAGGAATGCCACTGCCAACAGAGAGCCAGTCAGGTGCTGCAGATAGAAAAAGAGAGAAGTGTGTTAGGAGGTGCAGAATACTGCTTCATCCAGAGAGAGAGAGAGACTCCTTGTTCTAATTACAACTAATGAGACCATGATGAAGACGGGTGGATTTCATATCACACTTCTTTGGGAGCTCCCACAACAGTAGGTGTATCCAGGACCACATTTTGCCATGATGACCCACACACACAGATTAACAAATTGAAAATGATACCAGCCATTACGTTGCAGCTGGCAGTCTGTAGAAAATCAGAGTGATGAAAATTTCATCCTACTTTGAGGCTAACAGGGGTAGCGGTTTGCACCGGGAGCAATGGTCAGTTACAACCACAGTCCAAGAGACATTTGAGAGGGTGCTGCAGAAGTACTAGCCACTGGTGAATGAGCCATTGGCCTCCCATGATGGACCTTGGGAAGAACATTTTAAACGCTTGGAATCATTACCTGCTTTGTAAAGACTACACACCAACATGTCGGAAATGTGACATTTTTTTCTAACAACTCAAATAACTTCAATTTTAATCACTTTCACTGCACATATGGCACCAATGCAATACTTAATGATAGATGGTTATGGATCACTGTATGATGCATAAACTGACACACTATTACACTAGGAAAACAGGATGACTGTAATTTCTTACATGTCCAAAGTGAATTCAACTTAAAAGAGACATTATCTGCTCCCGGCAATTGATTTGAGCTACTTTTTTCATATTTTGATGCCCCAGACAAACATAAGTTTCTTCTGTGGAAAACTCCCCAGGATTCCCAAACTGTCATTGCAACCCAAGCTGTTTCTAAGAACACCTGGCCACCATAATTCCAAAAGTGCATTTAGCACACCAGGGCACAATTGTCTTCACTGTGCATCACACTCGTGGGTTCACGAAAATAGACCCTAAAGAGTATGCTAGCAGCTTAAGCACAGAAGACGTTAATATCAGCATGCTAATATGCTTACATTGATAACGTTAAAAGGTGGATGTTGGGCAGGTAAATATTTAAAATCTTTATTTAGTACACAAGTATGCTGACATTGCGAAGTAGTGCTAACCACAAAGTAGAGCTGAGGCTGATAGGAATGTCATTAGTTTTGTAGTTTTTTGGTCTTAAACCAAAGAATGGGTTAAAAAGGAATTTTTACCTTAAGATGGCACTGTATGAAATTACCTTTATTATTTTTTTACAAATTAATAAAGTAATGGGGGACATTAATGTGTGTTCCACATTTCAAAGCAATCCATTCATTGTTGTCAAGATATTTCAGTAAAAATGAAAAATGTCAACGTAATGCTGGCCCTGGAGGAAAAGTCAGAGATCACCAAAGTTAGTACGATATATTATCTGGGAACCATGAATGTCTGTACCAAATTTCACAGCAATCCGTTTGATAGTTGTTGAGATATGTCTGCCCAGATGAAAGTGGAGGATCTACTGACCAAGCAACAGATGACATTAGCGTTCCCTGTGCCATGCGGCTAGCATTGCAAAACAAGAGGTGAACAATGATCTCAAAGTCATATGCTTTGTTAAATGGTTCATCTGGCCTGATCTCCTCCCTCAGATCCTTAGTGGATCAGCCATATATCTCTCTCATTTCAAATTATTTAGGCATTTGAACAGGAGGATAGACTTGAAATTATTTGTCATGTGAGTGTTACAGCAGTGTGGAGATATCTAAAAGAAACCCTACACATGTTCAGACCATCAATCCAAGGACTATCAGTCTCTTTTCTAATTAAATCCTAGTGTTGAATCAGACACATATATCACCACTGTCATATAACAAGGAAATGCTCCAACTCTGTTATTTGGTCCAACTCTGTTATTTGGCCTTTTAACTTTCATTTGATCAAATTTCTGAGCAGTTTCTAAAATCTGAGCTACGATGTGAAGGACTGACAGAGCTGGGAGAACAGGGGAAACTTTTCAATTACAGCAGTCTGACAAACATCTACTGATATTTACATGAAGAAGCTAATCAGATCAGCTCTCCTGCCAAACCTGTGTCCTAGAAACTACCTTTTATATATGGTAAAAGGGTTTTACCAGTTATATTGTGGTAATGAACGTAATCTCTGCCTGGACTATGACCATTATCTGCCAGCGTCTAAACAGAGCCATTGAACAGGGAGGTAATGCTGGAGTCACTACTAGCAGATATAGTATTTTAAAATTCGATATATTGGAAGAAAACAAATACGTTGTATTTGAACATTTTTGTTCAGTGTCAACATTTTTGCAACTTAATTCACAAATTAATAGTCACATTTCCTCATTATGTTGATAAAAAAAACACTTAATGTGGTTATCATTACTTTTCTTTAAAAACACATTTGCGGTTGCATATTTTAGATATATGAATACGTAACCTCTGGGAGACAGGTTTGGTTTAGCGCTGGGGTCAGATGGTCAACTTGCTATCTATGATAGCAATGGTGAGTATTCCGTGTTTTGGTTTTTGTGTTATAATACGGTAAATGTTTATAACTATATGGTATCAAAATAGAGATTGTCTGATTGTGTATGTTCAAAACATATTAATATATTTTTTCTTCACCCAAAAACAGATTTAAACTGATCTGAGTAACAATTAGTTGATCCGATATCTGTGGTGTTGACCTCCTCATAAATCAGTGTTCCTAAATTTGAGATATTTATATTGGGGTTGTAATATATTAAATCAGAGTATGCACCATAAGGTCAATGGCACGATTGTTTAAAAGGAAGTAAACATGGGATCTTTGCCTTGCTACTCTCCATCACACATTATCTGATAGGCTATCACCAAGCAACCAATTGCTGTAAGCAGTCACATCTGTGATCATGGTACATAGGGGACCTTTGTTTGATTTCCCATGATTATCATAACAATATGAAAGATAAAATTATCTGAAGAAGAAAAATAAAATAGCTTATATGTACTAAATCAGTAGATTTGAAAGAAAGCAGCTTAACAGAGTGAGGATAGTTTTTACAAGTGACTCAAACACTAATGTTCACAGCTCCCTCACTTCTCTCATTCTGCCACCCTGTGTGCATGCACTCACATACACACTCAAACACACACACAATCACACTCAAACACACACACAATCACACACACACACACACACACACACACACACACACACACACACACAAAGTTGTAGACTGGGATCTATGATCTAACATCATCCAGACATAATATCGTTTATATTCTATTCCAATATACTTTTGATAGTGTTTCTAAAACCTTTTATCATCATATCCTCAGGATTTTCGCCTCATTGTTCAAATGTGGCCAAAACATGATATATGTTGGTTGTACCACTCATTACATTGACCAACTTAGCAAAAAAGATGTCAAACTCACAGCCTGAACGTCAACCTAAACCCTGGTCCAGAAATGTAGCAGTCCATCTCTGATTATGAATGAGTCAGTGTATTTTGTTATTAAACATATACTAAATGATTCAATGTTAAATTATATAATTTGTGATTATTTGTTACGTGTTGATTCTAAACAATTTTCAAAGTAGATTTAGATCACACTGAAAAGAATAGTTGGTTAATATATTGAACACTGACTATTACAACTGATGAATATTGTTTCATAACAATTTTCCTTGATTGAAGCAAGTCTCATATGTATTTCATGTGTTGACTTTACTGAAGTAGGTTCAAAGTTCTACTTCACAAAGGCTGAATTAAAATAAATGTTACGGTCTACTGTATATGCTTCACTTTGTTCTACTCCAAACACCATTAAGTTCACCTAACTTCTACAAAATGACAGGAAAATGTGTATTCTCTTTTTTACATTTTAGATTTTGTTTATAACAGTAAGCTTTATAATTTTAAAGCTCGATTACCTACTTTAGATATTTCACAAGTTTTTGTTTACTGCCACTGCTGAAATACTTACAGTGCTCCAGGTTTTAAAGTTGGTAGTAATTGCTATTAGCCGCTGGGACTCTATGTCTGAAACAATAGAGGACCGGTCAGCTGACGACCCTGGCTCTGGATCAGACCTGATTTAGGCAGTCAATCTCAACTTACCAAAGTGATTTTCCCCGATGCTGGAATTAATACCTCCTCAGCCATTTAAGAAATGTGTCAGCCAGTCCTTAACAGCAAACAGCAGAAGGGTTCCTCTCTACACTGCAGAGAATCTCATGGCTGCAGTTGCAGGCGTGGTCAAACAGGTTAAAGTAGTTGGGCCTGTTCATGTGCAGTGTGTTGACCAGCAGTCCACAGGCCCCTGATAACAAACCCACACAGTGTCATCACATGACGGAGAGCAGCGTGATGGGCTGAGAGAAAAGCCTGCTGGAAGCAATTAGCTTTAAGTGAATTTACAAAGAAAGAGACTGGAGAGCAGAGGAGAGGAGAGGGTAGGAGAGGAGAGGAGAAGAGAAGAGAGGTGGGGAGAAGAGAAGGGAGAGAAGGCAGAAATAAAGAAATGTAGAAAGGAGAGGGAATATGGTGGTGGTGGTGGGGTGGGGGGGGATTAGAGCAGGATAAAGTGGACTACAGGGGAGGTGAGAGCTTAATGTAATACACAAATGAATGGAAACCAGTGGTTGTGCAGAAAAACACATCCAACAAACCAGAATTGTTTGCAAAGCACTTCACAATCTGGTTGACAACACAGGAGACATCTTATAGTGGAGAAAACATGCAAAACCACAAGTTTGCTCCTTTTAAATGTGAAACTTTGAGTGTGTTTTTGCTATTTTTACTGAATTAAAGAAAAAAAATTCTTCTGCTGCTTCTGTACAGTGAGATTATCAATCATCAGATACAGTTTAGCCCCCAGACTTCCACAATCAAACACTCTCCAAGCAATCACACAGTGATCATGTGCCCATAATGGTGGTTGCAGTTGAAAGAAGCAGGGCAGTGTTTTCTGTGAGTGATCATTGGGTACAAATCACCCGCCTTGCATTACACAATTCCTAATCCTATGACTTTACCTCCACTGCTGTTGCATGAAAGGTTGTTTTGTTCATAAAATCCTGCCCTTTGGCGCTAGCATTCTCTCCATTAGCCTACAATTCATCATACTACATGCAGTTTTTATGACAGAGCAAGACATTTGTAAATTCCACCGGTTTGCCAGAGACCTGCAAATACTGTATGTCACGAGTGGATATGTCATTTAATTAGATTAGATTCCAGTTTTCCTGTGTGAAATGTGGATTACTCTTAGTGAATACAATGCCACAAAACGTTTCCTATCGAAGATCTTATTTGAATGAAAGTCTTCTGTAACTTTCAACAGCCTACAGCTGACAGCTGGTAGTGCAATAAATCACAGCATCTATGCCTCCTACAAGTTATTTATTTTACATGTTTACTTTCAGATCAGTTTTGGAGGAAATGTAATTGTGCCGGAATTACATTTTCTATCAACATAATGAGGAAATGCTGTTAATCAGTGTGTTTAGTAAGTCGCAGATATATTGAAACTGAATATGTCAATACAATTTTCACAGAATTACAGCATTATATTTTTTTTATGATTATGTTTAGACTTTTGCAGCCCTTGGCAAAGGTTAGGGAGACTTTGTGGTCTGGTTTAAAGCAGAGAAAGTTTAGACATGTTTATTTACATTTAACCAAAACTGCCTTCTTTATCTAACCCTAACCAATGTGCTTTTGTCACCTAAACCACAAATGGGACTGTAGGCTATTCTTGTGGTGTGTGTAATTAAAAAAAAAAGATGATATTTCTGCTTGTGTTGTACTGGTGTTGTCCTTTTTCGTTTTCTTTTTTCAAAATGTCCATTGTAACGCTAAGGGAGGAGTAAAATGCTGACTCTGTGAAGTACTCTTTCAACCAAGTGCTGTGTGCCTAAACTGAGTCAGAAAATGTTAATTGTCCTCGCTGATAGGGGCAGATTATGTGGGGCAAAAAATGAAACATGCTGCTAGGGAATGTTTTGCATAAATATTCAGTTTCAAAATATTGCTTTGCAAATGGATTAATTAAAAACACTTCCTCAAATATTTTCAGGCATCATAACCTTTATTTAAAAATGTACTTGCTTTATGCATTCATCTTATAGCATCACAGCTATCGTCACAACTATATTCATCTCTTTCAAGTTACTTCGGCAATACTTGATTATGTGTTATTAGCAGATTAAAAGTCAACAGTAATGCATTATTGGAAAAATGTGAATGAGGACTTTATGTTTAATGTGATGTATTACACAATTTACGCGGGAGTCTGTCATTTGATCTTCATGATATACAGTATGCAAATGAATGGAAATCAGTAGCGTCTAGAATAAGAGTATAGGATGCTTAAATATCCAAAACAGTATACAGTATACAGTATACAGTATACAGTAAACAGTATGCTTCTTATGGAATATGAGATACATCCTCATAAAGAGGTGAATAAAACACAACTCATTATCAACCAGTTCCTTCAAAAATTGAAGCTAAATTAAGGATTGTGACCACATTGTGTTTTATGCAATACTTTTAATGCAGCCATGTGTAAATAGTATTTAACCAATGTTACTGTAATTACATTGGTTGTGTAATTTACTGTATAGTTTTTATAATTTACACACCCATTATATGATATTAAAATAATCATCTTCAGCGCAACTAGTGACTTCAGCTCTAAGATAAAAATAATACAGTAAAAATTACAATATGGTCTTCTGAAATAAAGGGGATTAGATGTGTGAAATAGCAGAAAATGAAAATACCAAGGAACCTGAGATTTGAACTAGGTGCACAACTGTGTGCTGCGGTAAAAAACAACATGTAATCATTCACAATATTCTGCAAGCAGATAAAATTAATTTTTATGCTCAAAGATCTTATCAGCATATTCACTGAACAGCAGTGTCTCTGCAGGCTACAGACATTCTCCTGCACTATAATTTATTGCTTTAAGGGTTGCAGTTACAATCTAAAATAGGTATCTTATATGCAAAATTGACAGGTAATGTCTTTGTAGCATTCATTCTTGCATATGAATAAGAAATAAATGTCCATCAAACAACTAAAGTGGAACTGCAATGAAAATTAAACTCAGCGACAGAAACAAAATTGTTTTTGTAAACACTTCTTTGAGTTCTGAGATACTTTTGGAGCTCTTTCTCCACCATTGAAAATGTATTTCAACAGCAGTATCACATCAGAAAGCTGTTATATTGTTTTAATGGTGATTACAATATTGTGAACACTTTTGTTACACAAGACCTTGACAAATGTCACTATCGACAGATATCAATGAAGGATACGAAATGCAAAAAAAAGGACAAACTCAGGGTCCTTTAATGCACTTAGAAGCAGAAGGTAGATGATTAGGAGGGTTAACTGGAAGAAGCTTGCTGATGACAGGAGGGTGTGGATGATCCAGGGCAGGAGAGGAGTAGAGAGATGGCTGATGGCTGGCAGCCAGTGACTGCTGGAGACAGTGGAGATGAAGGGAGAACTAAGACAGAAATTGGGGGCACAGGCAGGTTACTGGCAGGAAGCAATGGGTTGAGTGAAAATAAAAAGGTTCTCAAAAGGTAACTCAGAAAGAAGAACTCATTTTTAGAGCATTGACAGAATCTTACTAACTGACAGGTAAGACCAGGAAACTCTGCCTTAAATCCAGTAGCCAACAACCTGCAGTTGGGGATAATCAGGCTGATCCAGGGCAGGTAGGGCTGAGGCAGAACAGGATTCATGAGCTGTGGTGTTCTTATGTGTTGTTCTGGTGGACAATTACAAAGACTGTGTATCTTGACCTGTTGTTGATAACAGCTAAGAACTAGCATTCAGTTTTAGTATGTTAATTCTTTCATACAGTTTTCTTCATATTAGTACAGTTTTTTTCTGGTTCTTGCTCCTCATTCCACTCAGCTGTAACAAGTTAGTTATGTTAGTCTGTCTTGGATGCCATACTACAGTCCTAAAAAAATTAACAAAACCAACAGGCTGGCTAACAAGTGTAACTTAAAGGTCCAGTGTTGTAGAGTTGTGAGCTATGTTTACTTTCAGTGTTACTCCCCAAAACACACCTTGTGTATCCTAAAGCTTAGTTTGCATCTATCTGTGTGGACCCACGCCTCCCACTGAAAGCTGCTGTTTTCTCTGTCAAACACTTTGCTATAATGCTGCTGTGGTTGGGCTCTCTAAACATTGGGGAAGATCCACTTTCATCTTGTGGCCTTCTTGATCTGTCAAATGACCATTAGCCTGCCCTTGTTTGGACCTGCTCCTCTCCAAGCACACAGGGGGGATGGATTTTGGTGAAGAGCCAAACTAGGTAAACACTCTTCCCAGCCATCATCTGAAGAACCTCATTTGGGTAATCGGTCCCCTCTTTGGAGGAGTTGGGAAAACCAGCTACTGTAGAAAGGGACATTTCTGCACCCACTGACTTCCTGCATCCTGGTGTTGTAATGCTTGGCTGGGCTGGTCATGCTCCCCCAGATGGTTGCTCCACTCCAATCACAGTGCACTTCACAGCACACTGGGCACAGCAGTCGAGGAACATTCCATGGACCTCATGAGTCCCGGCTGAGCACCACAAACTCTGCTGTTACTCACCTCTCCCCCTCCCTTTAAGTTTCTTCATCTCAGGTTTAATTCTCACATTTTGCTGTGATCCCAAACAGTTATCAAGATTCAGCATTCATACATGGCTCCACCCACATGGACTCTTTTATATGGAAAACTTTATTCTCCTGTTAATGGTCCTTCTCCTTTTTTGCAAAAGATGTACAACATCTGAAGCCCCTGGAGTAATGAATTTTAACTGAGATCATTCTCCACAGTGTCTCAGTTTTTCCTCCTGAACAACAAATCACTGAAAACATTTGTGCCTGTATGTTCTCCGACGTGGTCGTTTCCTTCAACACCCTCTACAGGTATGGATATAATAATGTAATTTATTGTTAAGGCATTAATGCAAGTATCGCATTTGTTTTGGGGTTTTGAGGTTGTTGGTATTTAAGTTTTGGACTGATGAAGGGATTTTATTTTCATTAGACCTATACACTCTATAACTATTATAACTAAAAACATAAAAATCCCATTTGGATATAATGTCAAGTTTTACATTTCATATTTAATCCTTTGATTCTAATTGGTAAATTTAATATATATGAAACAAATTTTTTACAAATCTTTAGCAAACTTGATAGAATTTAATCTGTATTGGGATTCTTTAAAAGCAACAATTAACAGAAATACAGGATGTAAACTGTTGTATTATGACAAATTATTTGGTGTTGTTAAATTTTAAATGTTTTACTAACTGTACTGAAAATGTAAATGTTCAATTAAGCTAAATAAATAAATAAATAAATAAATAGCAGGACCCATTATGGAGTTCACATAGAAACTTGTAAAACCTGAACGTGTGTAGAAACATAAGTAATGCAGATGCTTTTATACAGAACACAGGGGCTCAAAATGGTTTGATGAGTATGAAAATGATGTGAATCATATGCTGTGACCTTCACAGTCATCAGATCTCAACCAAGATGTTATATGGGAGATTTTGGACCAATGTGTTAGACAGTGCTCTCCCCTGCCATCATCCAGTGAGGGAATACATGCATGTTTGAGAAGACTTCTATTCACCCTCCAATAGAGCACTGAAAGAACACCTTCCTAAAAGACATTATGCCATGTTTTCCTTTTTTTCATATGTCACCTGTCTGTATTTGTCAGTGCAGTCATAGTTAGCAAATACTGTCTATAGATATCTTAGTATCCTTAGAGAAGGTGCATACAGGCATGCCATTAAACTTGTACGTTTTAATATGTTTTTGAACTAAAATTACTTTATAATGTATTTATATTTTTAAAGATTTGGCAGAGTTGTCTCCTCCTGTCCACATGTCAAAGGGTCCTTGGGGAAGTCACTGTACCCCAAATTGCTCCAGTTGGGCAGGTAAAGACCTGGCATTACTTGCATGTTTTTTTTTTTTTTTTTGGGGGGGGGGGGGGTTGAGTCGTACACAACCTCAGGATTTTAGATCTTCACCCTGAAAGAATATTCTGGTCAGGAAAAAACATCTGGAGTAACAGTAATAACTCTCAATATAGCATATGTCTGATATCATTTCCAGATTCCAGAATCACGTGTGTGAGTGTGTGTGTGTGTGTGTGTGGTGAACTTACTTGCCCTTTATTCATCCTACACCCTCTTTCTTCCCATGAATATAGCTCCAGGTTAACCATTAGTAGTAGACAGATTGAACTGAATTGAAAGCAGTGTGGCTCTGGTTAAGTTAACAGGAGCAGACAGCAGCCTGCCATCATACTATCTCTCTCCAACTTATCCATGATCAGTTCAGGCTGAGAATCAGTTACAGATTAGTAATAAAGCTGACAAAATGGGAACAAAAGACAGGATTATACAGAATGTCTTTCAATATTGATTAATGTCCATTTTGTGACCGTTTTAAAACTATGTTGGCACAGGCTAAGTATTTAGAATGGCCACTGACAGCCATACTGGCTTACTATTTCTGGAAGAGAGTCATTTCAGTGTGTTGTATTTCCCATACATATGGTCACCGTGGCTCTTTGGGTTGTGTTTACTTTGATCTCTCCATCTCTGTTGTCGGAAATTGAGATCAAAAGAGTGTATATAAGGTTTTGCTGTTAGCCTCCTACAAATAATCCTGATTTCTATATGAATAATCCTTAACACTTATGTCGTAGTCAAGCCAAAAGTAAACACAGAAAATAGCCACCTTTAACAGCCAATGTTCTGATTTCAAAGAAATCCCTGTCTGGGCCACCTTGCATGCCAGTTCATTGAAGTGTGTGAGACTGTGGATTGCTTCCTGTTTTGGGCTAGAGGATTAGTAGCAAAGAGGTGCCAGCATGTTTCCAAAATGGAACCCAAATAAAACAACTTGTTGAATAAAATGAAAAGATACACATTGTGTGGTTTTCATCAACTAATAGTGGATGGTAAAGAGAGACTCATAATCTCATAATCTTTTTATAGTTTGATATTCTTACCTCGGGCTATTTATCCAACACAACTGAGACTTTTTCTCTCAGCAACATTGTAATGCTCTATCATAGGGGGGGTCAGGGAAAATGTACAGTATAACCAGATTCTAGTGTTGTAATCCTTCAAAATAAAATCTTCCTGAATGGAGAGCTAAATGTTTGATCCAGCTAGCCCAACTCTTTTCTTCCATATGTGATCACACTTATATGTCGACACATCTTTTTTCCAAGTCTGGCATCATGCGGTCCTCTCTCTGTAGTAAAAGTTGTCCTACTTAGTCAGTTATAGAGAGCAGTGACTGTAGGAACACCATCAATTTCCTGATGCAGCCTTTCCTTTTGCCTCTGCCTCCTCCTCTCCAGTTTGATTAAGTTCAGGTTCAAAATAAATACAATTAAAGTGAAATGACTCACAATAATCTGCAGGACAATCCCTGATTAAATTTACCTTTTTGCGTTTCCTTATAAACCACAGTGACAGTTGACTTCACACATAAAAACAAACTAGTATGTGTGGATGAATAAACAGAGTGAGGAGGATAGCCAGTAAGTTGACCCAGAATATAGATTCAGTTAGCCATGATGGCCATCCAAAGCTGCTACTGTCTGTTTTCTTTGGATCAGACTCAGACCCAATTGTTTTAAGTGAGTCATGTAAAAATCATGGTTAATGCCAAGTCAGCATGACCCATAAAATCGGGAAAGACACCGGACTGAAATGTGTCAGAAATTTCCTTTAAGTGGTTCCATGTCTATGATAGCTTGTGAGATGTAAACATTTCTCAGGTGGAGTGGTACACACCCTATCCTACCTCACCTACTGGAGAATGTGCCCTGCTCTTGAGGCTACAGAACAGTGTAAGCCTCATACACTATACTGTATAAGCCTCCAAAAGTAAAAGCTTCCTAACGCAGTGCTATTACCTTCCCTTATGCAAGGCCTTAGTTATTCTGGTAATTTGAATATATGTGACATTTTTCATGGTTAAAAATACTTTATGCTGCAAATTCACACTTCTTTTATTCACACATTGTTTCCCCTCTAAGTGATTCTATTACTGCATTACACATGTACCATAGTCTTATTCAAACATATAACCAAAATGACAGCTGGTCATCAGACAGGAGACTAATTGTAATTCTCTTTATTCTAAAATATAACATATTCATAGATAGATAGATGGATAGATAGATAGATAGAGAGATAGATACTTTGTGAATCCCTAATGGAAAACTGAGTTATTACAGCAGCTATTGAAGAGTTGTTTTCTGTCCGCTCAGATTTGCTCATGCACAGACACAGACACAGACATAGACACACACACACACACACACACACACACACATTCACACTCACACACACACACACACACACATACACATACACACACACACGCACACACACACACACACACATACACACAGGGTTTTACAACTGTAATTGTGCTAACATTCAGTCATGGATGCCCCCTGGTGGCCATGCTATTCACCTGTGAGACAGGAAAGCTGTGTGCCCTCTGTGACATGGAAGAGTTATTAAAGTCTGACACATATGACACAGTACTAGATTCGAACTATGCAAAAGGAACACACCAATAGCAGATAGCAGTATTGTTGATGGGAGCACCTGTCCAAACTGAAATGAACTAAAATTAAAAAAAAGAAATCAATGATAATAATGATAATAAAAAGCTCAAATCAAAGTAATTTGATGAAAGATTAGCGTACTTATTACTACTTATATGGAGTGTACTTATATATATATATGTATAATGCTTTTCTAGTCTTTTTGACCACACAAAGCGCATTTATACTACTGTCACATTCATGGTGCATTTTTTCTTCCCATTTTTGCGCAACTGCGACCTACACATTCACACATGTGGGACAATTCAGGGTTCAGTATTTACAAAATTACAGCAGTGACAGAAGTAGTTGTAGTAGTTGTACTGTAGTACTGACAGCAGCACTATAGTGATAATCATAAGTAGTAGTAGTAGTTGTACATCAGTAATGGTACTTGGAGTACTAGTAAGCAATGGTAGTAGTAGTAATGATAGTGGCAGCAGAAATGCTACAAGTATGTAACAGTGGTTGTAGTGAAATAGTGTAGTAGTAAATAGTGCTGTAGTAGTAAAAGTAGTAATAGTACCAGTTGTAGTGGTAGTATTGGTAGTTGTAGTAGTAGAAGTTGTTGTAGTCAATGGAGCAGTAGCAGCAGCAGCAACCGTGGTGGTAGTAGAAGTTTTAGATATGATGTAATAGTAACAGCAGTGGTTTTGGTAGTTGTTGTAGTAACAGATGTAGTATTAGTGATAATACTATAATGAGTCAGTGCTGTGTGTAGTTGTTGGGTCCATACCTTGCTCCCTAACCTCTCCCTAAACTTTCCCCCTCGTCAGGCCTGTGGAGGGTTAGCTGCTGTTTAATTGGCTGTTGCCCACCCAGCGGGTCGCCAGCCAGTCATTAGGGGGAGTGGCTTGAAGATTGATTACTTAGCACCATATTGGCCATCAGGACCAATCAGCAGCCAGGCAGGAAATAGATGGCTCTCATTTGTTCTAATTGTTACCGTAACAGCCATAATGCTCAGACAGACACACACATGCCGCTTGCTGTCACCACCATGCAACATTCCCATTAGTTATGCTTGGAGACAGCCTCTGCGTGTGTGTATGTGTGTGTGTGTGTTTGTGTGTTAATCAGGAGGCTCCCAGGCCTCACAGTGTAGTGATAAAGCATCTCATTATTCTAACAGTACAGGCAGTCGGAATGAAAGAACATTTATCCAGTAGTATATGCTTCACAGAGAGACAGATTTCTTCACTCACACAGCACAGAAGACTTGACCAATTTGGACACATGCAGTTAGTCCATCTAAAAGCCTGATCTTTATCTACTGGCTGAATTACTTTTAGCAAGAGAGGCAGGCTGAGTGGGATATACAGTAGATTTAGAGTGCCATATGGAATCCTTACAGGCCTCCTAATAAAGTCAGATCGGACCATCTCTGATAGATAAGATATGATATGACTGGACTGCTATTATATTTACGATATTAATAATATTTAGGCAGCATTAGAAACAACCGGTGTCTGACATTGGTTTTACTTTCCCATGTGCAGATGCTTTATCCCTGACAAAAAGAAAATTAAAAGATGTATAGCCTAAAAGAATCAAAGGTCAAATTTAGATTATAAAATGTAAGTTAAAAGTAAAAAAAACAAACAAAAAAAAACCAAAAACGAAAGCCTTGAAACTCTAAAGAGGGAATCTCATCGGGCTGGGTCAGCCTCTAAAGCCACAGCATGCTGTCAAAATGTACCGACATATGTCGGTTAGTTAGTTAAGACACTGCAGATAAACTGAGGGAAAATTTCCAGCTGCTGTTCAGCTGCCCGGTACTGCTTTGCACTGTCACTTAAAAGTTCAGATAATGTACGGTGTGATATGCAGTCTGATTGCAAAATTTCAAAATAAATGACTAGGACCTTGAGCTGTTTTCCTTTTTTCACTTGGTTGTTTGATTGACAGCTCCCAAGGGTCAGTCCACTCTCGGTTTCTATCCAGGCTGGAAATGTCACACAGGCAGGAGGGGAAGGCCTGCAGGCCTTAATATACTCTAGGTTGTATTAAGTGTGTTTGTTCGTGTGTGTGTGTGTTTGTGTGTGTTTTTATGTAGCCTCCAGCGTCTCAGCAAAAGCTGCTTTCCAAAATGAAAACACTGATTAGATGTAGGCATTGCGTTCAAATGTTGGTCCACTGTTCATTCACACACACACACACACACACACACACACACACACACACACACACACACACACACACACACACACACATACACACATACACACATACACACACAGATACACTGCATGCATAACTTAAAATCCAAAGAATAAGACCCCCCAATATGACCTATAACAAATGACATTACAGGGCAATAATAAACTTCTCTCTATTTTACAAAATCTTATAGATTCAAACAAACTCTGACCTGCCCTTTTACTGCAACACAACAATATGTTTAGAGAGCAATAAAACAGCCACACAAGTAATTTGTTATATTTTTATCAATTAACCCAAAGCTATGTGAAAAAAAGCCTAACCAGAATGGGACTAGGCTCTACTTAGTTTACCTTTATACTTCGGCCTAGAATGTTCTTTAGGTTGCAACTAGCCAGCAACACAACAGGCAACAGAAATCAAACATATGTAAAGCAAACACTCACACATTTTATTCATTCTTTATCTGTCTATGCAACAGCTGACTGTGTTGACTGTTGTTACTATTGTGTGTGCTCAATTAATGTGAACTGTTAACAATGGTAATACAACAAAATTGCAAAACACTTGCTATACTTATTTATGTGAATGTACTACAATTGGCATTAAATTACAGGGAAGTTTAAATCCCAATATGATGCAAATTTTAACAGAATTTCCAGAGCGTGTTCCAAATAAAATGAGACTAGAGTTTTGTTTCCTTTCACTGCTGTGAATATGAGTAGACTGGTTGATGGATTTAACAGCTGGTGGAGTTAATTCTCCAGTTGATGCCATTAACCACGGCTGAAGAAGAGTACACAACGAAATGAGGTCATTAAAAGAGCTCCAGTCAAAACACAAATGATGGAAAATTATATAGAAAACTTGTATTGATGTGACTAAGGTTATTGTCATCATTGCTCCATATTTGATGTTTTCGTCTGTGACTATTTTTTGTCTCTTGAGGAGCATGAATTCATTCATGAAGTCATGAATTATTCCTTAGGTTTGTTTCCATTGCACTCCCTCATATTAAGGTTTATCACATCAATTTTTCCAACTCAGTATAAAAAATTTTCTTGTGATATTTAGACTTTTTTCAGAATTTCTGGTGTTTTCACCTGAATTTTTAATGTGCAAATTGGAAATGTGAATAAAAGTAGGTGACTGGAGATGCACTTTATGATAACCCAGTGCTGTAGTAATACGTTAATGCTTTTGTGTCTTTTCAGAGTGTAAATACTGTGGTGTTCCTGCTAGTCATTGAAGCTACATGAATCAGTGGAACTCCACAATAAGCTCCTCATCTCACAAAAAGTGAGATGTGTGAGGCTTCATGATGTGGTGAATTCCTTAGCAAACAACAATTCCTGGGGTAAGTATCTGGCTATTTAGCTGCTACATGCTCCACTGTGGTCACTAGCTGGTCTCTGACTGTGTCTATTCATTGTTTGCTACTGAGCAAGTATTGGACAGTGGTTTTTACTGTGTTTTCTCCAAAATAGCAAAGTTCCAGGTTGTACAACCAAAACATAGAATTTAAAGATTCTAAAAGCTCTGTAGAGCTGAGGGGAACAGAAGGGTTGATGATCTTCTGTGGGTTCATCCCTTTGAGCAGCAAATTTCACATTATACATTTTTAATTTGGTTTCCTGTTCATACAAAAATATTTAGCAGGTTTAAACTTTTGAAATGACAAATAATTCAAGAGATTCTTGGGGAAACAGGAGGGGTAAGGAAATTGAGAACTTAATTTGTTTCAAGTAAATCATGTAACTGGAGAAGTTGAAAATCATGGAAAAGACAGCATTGTACATCAACTCCATACTGTCCACACTGTAATGATTGTTAACTTAGAATAACTGCTCTAATAGTTAATACTAAAGAAGAAAAGAGAGACTGGTCCTTGGAGGCCAGGTCTCGATGTTGTCTGATGGTTCTTCAGAAGGTTTGTCAGTTTTGGGGATCAATGCACAAACATTTAGCTTCATTAAGCAATTTATTTAACCAAATTATAGAAATATACTTGACCACAGACAAAGTTACAATGAAAATACAAAAAAAAAAAATGATTAAAAATGTATGATGTACAACAGTTCATTCCCAACTACGTGACTGATTCCTCTGTAGTTAAAGGTTTTGGTCAAATCAAACCAAGTTTCACAATTTATGGTTGAATTTTTTTTAGCAAAATCTATTTGGTGCATTGGCTTTCATTTATTATATTCTGTAGCTAGTGTTGCAGCCTACATATTGAGATACTGCATATTTGTTTTATTTACAATCAGCTTGACTTGATAAGACTTATTCCAGCATAAAGTAGAACTTTATGAGCTTCTGGCCACTGCAAAAAATTGGAAGAAAGAAAAGTCCAGTGGATGTCACTAGTAACATTTTGTCCTTTTTTATTAAAAAAAGGGAGAGGGAAATGAGCGCTTAATTCTGAGAAATACAGCAGCAGTATCACTAAGCACTCCTTTTGTTATTTAGAATAACTATATAAATCAATCAAAACTCAATGGAGAATGTAGTTTACTAAGAGTTAACATAGAGGTCAACTAAATAAGCTTTATTGGCATGAATGTTAATGTTTGATTAGTGTGGTCTAACAGATCTTCCCAAAACAAAACAGACCTCCATTATGAGTCAGACTGTCAGGAGAGGAGTGTAAAATAAGTAGCAGCACTTGTCTGAGCACTCATAAAATACAATGGTGTGATCATGGTGGTTATGTTGATTACGATGTGTGTGATGTGGGTTTCTGCCAGCCCAGTCACCTAATTAGGTGAACAACACACACTCTGTTTATTCAGGCAGCTCATATGAAAACTTCCAACAAAGAATATGCCCCTGGGATGTGGCTGTGCTCTATGCTGTAGTATTCACACATATTACATTAGAGCACACAAGGTCACATGTGTTAAGAGGTAGTAATAGAGGTTTATCAAAGCCAGAACAATTAATATCAGGATGATGGAGTGTGAAGCTTGGAGTGTGTGTGAGTGTGTGTGTATATGTGTGTGTGTGTGTATTGACAGATGGGGCTGGCCAATTGCTGTGTTCACCCACCAAACGTAATAAAGTGTGCACTAATACACACATTGAAGCTGTCAGGCTGTGATCAGTCAAAGCTGGTTCAGACAAAAGCACCACATGTTCTGGGAGTTAAACTGCTGCATTTCCATAAGAACTGAGTGCAGAGGCTGACAGAGGATGGCTGCGTGGGACTCATCTATTAAGAGGGCTGTAGACTCTGACTCTACAGTGCATGATCACTCTCTCACACACACACGCACGCACACACACACGCGCACGCACACACACACACACTCCAAGCTATACTATTGTGGATATATAGAACATGATACAGACTGATACACTTGTCTACGATTATGAAGGTGATATTAATGGGTTAACACTGATAAACAACTATTGATTAAAACTTGTGCCATTGGTAACTAAGGTGGGACTCCAGGTAACCCCTTCTGTAGCTTTAGAGGTAGAGCTTTTGTTAGTAGGGTTTTTTTTGCATCTTTGGACAGAGTCAAGTTATTGTCCCCTACTTCCATTCTTTTTGATGAACAATGTGTATATGTTACTGTTTTGGTAACTCAAAGCCCTTGGTTAAAGTTCAGGAAAGATGGCAAATTTGGTTAGATATTAAAAACTCAGTGGTAGCTTGAAGCATGAGACAAGAGGCTTTAACTTTTTAAATATTTAAACCAAAACAAAATCACCAGGTTACGGCCACAGTCCACCCTGAACACCTCCACAATTTGTGTGTGGTATAGAAACATCAAACCCTCTTGACCAAAAAAAATATTGCCACTGAATATACTGTAATCCAAACAACAGTGAAGATCCTCAAAAGCACACAGGACAAGAGAAACTAATTAACAAAATTTCTAGGAGACAGGTTTGGTAAGAAGGAATAAATATATATCTTATATATAAAATAACTAAAAACTTTAATATGTTAACATATATGTATGAAGAACAAAGTTACATATTCTTTTTAACATATCATCTAGGCTGGAGCAGGAATGGTGTGCAGTATTATGCAAACCTAGAAAACCATTAAACAAGGGAACATCGGATACAACAAAAGTAAATTATATGTGAAAGCCAGAGAATAGATCTATATCTATATCTATCTATCTATCTATCTATCTATCTATCTATCTATCTATCTATCTATCTATCTATCTATATATATATATATATATATATATATATATATATATAGATCTATCTATATATATATCTAGATCTATATATCTATATAGATCTAGATTTAGATATATATACATATATATATGTATATATATATATATGTACATATGTATATATATATGCATGTATATATATACATGTTTTCTGAAATATATATGTATATATATGTACATATGTATATATATATATTTATATATATATATATATATATATATATATATATATATATATATATATATATATATATATATATTTATATTTGTGTGTGTGTGTGTGTGTGTGTGTGTGTGTGTGTGTGTGTATTAGTGTGTGTGTGTATTAGTGTGTGTGTATGTGTATGCATGTAGCCTGACAGGTCTCCACAGTGGGAGTTAGCTGCCACTGTAATCCAGTTACAGCAGCATAACCAATTTTCTTCTCATAATGTAGAGGTTTCCCAATAAGCTTTGCCTGTAATAACTGCAGTGCACCAGGGCATAAATCCTGCACCGTTCTTTCTGACCCCAGTCTAGCCTGCTGCCATCTTCCCCTTTACCCCCTTCGCTGTGCTGGCTGCCTTCATCTTTGTATCCATTTTCTGAAGATCTGGTCCCCCCCTGCCAGCGTCACAATTGCTCCCTGTCGCCTCAACCCTTTGTCTAGTTGGTCAAAGTAATGTCTGTCAAAAAGTAAGAGCTCAACCATGTGAAGGTATGCCAAGTGGCAGGGAGTTAAAATACAAACTAAAAGCATGCAAATAAAACAGAGCGCAATTTTTTTAAATATATTAAAACATGCAATATAATAGCCATAGCAAAACATAAAATGCTAACACAACATTTCCTATTGCTGCTACTTCATATTAAATGTCTTCCACTGGTAAAACAAAGTGTGTTTTTTCACTCTGAAGCAGTCACAGGAAACGTAAATGTATTATCACGCCCGCATAACAACCGTAATTCTTAACAATTCTAACAGTGAGCTGTTAGATAAAGAACTGCAAACCTCCAACCCCTCAGCAACATAACCAACTCCTCCTACTGTGTCCTTCTACTGTGTGGAATCTGCTGGCTGTGTGTGCATTATGAAATCAGATGGAGGTTATAATCATTATTGACTAACTTGTTTATTGAAACAAGGTGAGTTTGATTGGCTGCACTGGAAACAGATATTCTAGCTACTCTGACAAAGTAATTACTGTTCACCTGCAGTTGCTTGATACCAGCAGTTGCCAAATCAACCAGGACTAAAATCCTCAAATCTTTAACTACAATTTCATTGCACTTTAACTGCAGTAGTATTTACTGTGAGAGGAGAGTCACCTACTGGGGGTCCACTGTGATGTGGACATACAACAGATTAGTTCCTTGAGGTTTGTATAGCAATGGAGAAAGTGCTGCCATATTGCTACACAACCATAGGGTGGTATCTACATCTATTAGCATTGATTATGATACTGGCACCCTACTTGCCCTCTAAATGACCTGCATATGACTGCACATGTGCGATAACCTTGGTGATAATACATTATTTTTTCATGGTGGGTGAACAAATGTGAAGCTTGGGATGCCAGAGGTGAATGTACATTTACTCAAGCACTGTACTCAAGTACAGTTCAGGTACTTGTATTTTACTTAAGTATTTTCATTTTATGTTACATTACTTCATACTTTGCTTTGGCACTTGAAATTTAGCTTAGGCGCCTCCCATTTCTCTTGATCATCCCTGAGATGTTTCTATACCTTGACTGGAGTTCACATGTGGTAAATTCAGTTGAATGGAGATGCTTTAGAAAGCCACACATTGCCTATATAAGCTCTCACGGTTGACAATGCATATTAGAGCAAAAACCAAGTATGAGGTTGATGGAGCTGCCTGGAGAGCACAGAGACAGAATTGTGTCGAGCCACAGATCTGGGGAAGATTACAAAAAAATTCTGATGTACTGAAGGTTCTGAAGAGCACAGTGGCCTTTGAAATTCTGAAATGGAAGGAGCTTGGAACACCCAGGGCTCCTTCTAGAGCTGCCACCCAGCCAAACTGAGCAATGGGGGGGGGCTTAATAACAGAGGTGACCGAGAACCTGAAGGTCATTTTGGCTGATATAATTTTTTTTTAATAAATTGCAAACATTTCTAAAATTCTGTTTTTGCTTTGTCATTATGGGGTATCAAATGTAGATTGATGAGGGAAAAAAATTTAAGCAGATAAGGTTGCAACACAACAAAAAAGTGAAGGGATCTGAATACTTTCTGAATGAACTTTACATAAAGAAAGTAATATTGAATGCAGCATTATTACTTTGTCGATAGACTAAGTAGACTCATAAGGCTCAAGACACAAGTGCTGACAAACAGCAGTCCGCACTGTTTTATCATCACACATATCATGCATATTTAACAGACTGAGGGCTGGAGATCATCTAAAAAGATCAGATGTGGCATGTCCAAAACCCAGCAGAAAGTGATTTATCAATGTATTCATCAAGCACTGTGCATCAATGGGTTCATTACCATCAAATTAGCACTGCAAATCATGGCAAAGCCTTGAAATGATGTGGAAAGCCAGCACTGATGATATTAATGGTAAATACATCACCATGCACTAGCAAAGTGCCAGGGTGATTGATGATGTTGGCATTAGCCACATGCTAGCATGTATCATTGCTAGGATGATGGATGGACAGACATCTTAGCTGCATTGTATAAGGAGTATAGCAAAAAAGTTGATATTCTTAACATTATCACTTTTATTTTTCTTCTTCTAAGGCAGAAAGAGCTAAAAATAAGCTTCAACAAAATACAATGGACATGTATGTTAAAGTACAAGTTGGTCTCATTAGACACATCAGATGAAAAATGATGATCTGAGCATTTAACCCTCAGCTCTACCTTCAGCTGAGCTACTGTGTGTGGAGAAACGGAGGTAAAAGTGGTCCCCACTAGTTCTTCACAGTCCAGAGGGTTTCACTGCCGTCAGTGGTGTGTGTGTATGTGTGGGTGTGTGTATGTGTGTGTTGGGGGGGTTGAAACGAAACATTAACAAAGGCTCTCTGCTGCCCCGGGCCTCATACATCTGTCACCAAGATGGATCCAATGAAGGCAAGAAAAAAAGGGGGTGGGGATGGGGGTGGGTAGCAGTGACAGACGAGAAAGAGAGGATTCCCCAATAGGTAGAGATGAAAAGCAGTGTTGCTACTGGATGGGAGAACAGAAAATACACAGACTACTCTCTTTTCCTATCTTTACTGGGACATTTTGAAAATACATACATGTTGAAAGTTGTGCCATTACAGATTTTCCCTTCATACAAACTGCTTTTCAAAATGTTCCCTGGAGTTAGTTGTTACTGGGCAGATCACTAGGCAGCCTCTTTAACCAACACTGTTGAATTGAATCTCTTGAAAATCTTCATTTCAGTGAGAAACTGGATGGACCCAATGCCAGTATCGTATATTTTAGAATATGTGTGTGTCACAAGATGGTCCACTTCCATTTCAGTGATATTTTGAACCAAGTTCTCCAAACAAAAGAACAAAATATGCCGTTCTTTAATCCCTTTAAAGAAAAACGAATGAGTTTTTCTGATCTGGTTCCCTTATTAGCTGGACAACATAGTTTGTCTTTAATTCTGAAAAAATTGTTAGAAATTAATATCAGGAAAGAGATTCATATAACTATTTCCTGATTTGCCACTGCTGTATGGGTTAAAGCAAATACTTTGAAACTTTAGGGAACATCTTTGGTGTGGGTTAAACACAAATGCTTTTTTCAGGATGGTAAATCTTTGTAATCATGGTTAAAAGTATAAATAGGCTACTTGTTTAAGGTTAGAGAGCAATTGTGGCCATGGTTAAAAGAAACCAACCCAGTCTGTCAGTTGGAAAAGGGAAATGAACAGCAGTCTCCCTTGTGAAGGTCACAGGCCTATTTGTTGACTCATCCATCTTCCTTGCAAGGTTTTGTGGATCCATAACAATGTCATGCTTCTTCCACCTCTGCTTCAGACAGTTGTGTCATTATTTTAACAGCTGTTAGAGGTCAACTGTCCATTAAACATCAACTTAGGACAGTCTATCTCACCTTCAGCTAGAAAGCAGGAGCCCAGTGCTGAATTCCTGGAAAGCTCTTGTATATAGAGTTTTATAACCTTGATGGCATACACTTAACCCAGTGTTGAGATCTGAAGGACCTTCCTCACCCCCCTTATTCTGGAGGCCAGTGGATGTCAGTGCCAATATATTAATCTTACCTAAAAATAATGCCCATTCTGTACAAAATCTGGATAATATTATTCTTCGAAAAATAGATGGTACTGAATTAGAGAGGCTCTCTGAAGTAAGACTAGATGAGAAATTACTTTCCATGCTAAAATTTCTGTTTAAAGAAACACTTTCCCTTTGCAGCAGGAAGGAACTCTGTTCAGTATTTTTAACCTTTTTGGATTATGGTGACATTCTGTACGTCAGATTTACCACTGCATACTGTAGGCTTGATCCTCTTTATCACTCATCTCTTTATTTTAAATGTTGCCTCACAAACTCTAAATTCTTTCCTTTAAGTTATCAAACCCCATATCTAGATGGATAACCCAACAAGTGTTCAAGCCTACACAATATAAGTTGCTTGTCCCTTATCTCTAAATAAGTATATATGAGGTTAAGTTTATGTAACAGTAATGGTTTGGTTAGGTTTAGGTACAAAAACTGCATGGCGGGGCTTAGAAGGGGGGTAGGGGGTTTGGTTAAAATAAGTTCTTGTCAGAACTTGTCAGAAGAGCAACCAATTAACAGTGTAGCCAAATAAATTCACTTTTTTGGGGTCAGTCAATAATAATTTCAACCTCCATCTGTATGGGACCATCATCATAAACCAATTTTTAAAAAAACTCAGAAATATTTTCACAAAAATGGAAACAAGCATGAACTGATGCAGTCGCTTAGAAAATATCAACTTTAAAATCTACTTTTATCTGCCTAGCACCCACCAGAGAGAAGGCAATTTGTCTGAAGACAGAAAAAGACTTGATGTCAAGCGGATATAAAGCTACAAAACCATGAGTTACTATAATGGAGAGGTGGTGTTTTCCACTCAGGTCAATAGTAACCATGAGGGTTTCTTTATGTCCCCATGTAGACACCTTGAATACTTTGGGATATCATCAGACATGTCACATATGTACTTCTATCATTTATGTGAAGTTGTTTCATGGGTCAGTCCAGTGGTACAGTAGACTATGAAATTTTTTTTTTAATAGTGTCAGGTCTTCAGCCTCTGTGCTCTTTGTCAAGGATTCATCAATTTAACAGCCATCCAAGGTCCAAAGTTAGGACAAGGATGAAGGCCAGTCAGCTGAAACTGTTTTGTCTTCTTGTCCTCTGTAAAGACAGTGACTTTATTGAGTCACCCTCTCTTGTAGTCTCTTGTATTACTCTCTTGTAAGCGTTAGCCAATGTTGTATGAATAAAATGCCTTTCTGTGCATGGTGGTGTGTTTCCTGCATTGTTAATTTGAATTGCAAGTTGTCTTTTAATGACTGTCTCAATGTTCCTCAACATTAACCACTATGGATTTATGCTATGGACACTAGTTTGAACTATCTTAACTTTGTTTCTGAGAAATCACATTTTCTCTATCAGCTTGGCAGATTACTCTACTAAAACATACATGAGCCTCAATTGTGAACGTTACAGAGGTACATAGAGGTACATAGAGTTGTATCAAATTTCAAATTTTTATAGTCTCTCTTTTTAATCCTGGTTTACAACAAAAAGTCATGTGTACTTTTAGCTTGGTGACTATATGCTCTATGGGAGTTGTGGTTTACTTTTCTCTTTGTGATTTTATGTACACAAGATATACTTTATGACATGTTTGATACAGATTGTTAAACTCATCCAAACCTTGGAAGTGCTCTAGTTGGCACTCACCTACAGTAACAATTTCTCAACTCCTCTAAACTAACAACTCTGTTATAAGAGCTAAAAGTTGAAGTTTGATCTTTCATGTCTGTATAAATGCAGCTCTACTTTACCTAACTTTATCAAACAAAATCAAGTCAGGTCTAAGAAAGAGATTAAGAGAAGTTTGCTGCTATGTCCTGCGTGGTAAAGTTTGATGTTGCAGTAAATAGCGTGCACAGTAATTATAGTTGAGATTGTAGTGAAATCTCAGGAGCGGCAGGAGGGTAATAGCCTCTCAGCCTTCATCTCTTTCTATTTCCCCACCAGTGCTGACATACCTCACCACACAGGCACACAGGCGAGAAATTAACAGCAAGGAAATGCTGATAGCTCTTGCTAATGTTACAGGCCAGGAGGTTACTGGCAACACATGCACATGTCCTTTCCACTTAGTACTAGTACATTCTTGCAACAATGCAATACATACAGTATGAGCTTTAAGAGCTCTCTTGGGAGCTTCTTCTTCATAAATCTCAATGTGTCACAGATGAAAGCATGCAGGCAAACACTGACCCACACTTCTAACTGGCCACCAGTAGCAGCACTCTGCGCATGTATTGGAAATAGTGGAGTGAAGTGTGGGCCAGTTAGCAGAGAGGATGTCATCAGCGTAATGGTCAGTTGTTGTAACACTCTTGTCTCTGGCCCATTGGCTTCTGCGGTCAGATTCAATTTCAACCAGTATGAGTGTGGACTGCTCTGCCATTAGCTGACAGCTACATCTCGCAGCTGCAGGCTTCGGGGGTCTGGCCAAATTTTAAGCCCAATTGACTTTTAATATGAATCACGCTGGGATGCCAAGGACTCATCCCATCGCTTGAAATTAACACCCTGGAGCACACACACACTCTTATAAATGGGCATATTTGATGCACATGCACACACACACACACACTGACTCACAAACAGTTATTAATGGCTTGACTGAGTGCTGTGATTGTTTTCCCTGCAACTAGACAAGTATCATGTGGTGCAGCCTATGACACTTGTGGTGCAGTGTACAGTGTCAGGCCTGCACAATGCACACCTCTAGCCTCTGGCTTCACCCTCCTGCTCTTTTGTTTTTAATGGCCTCCCTGCCAATTTCTCTTCATCACTGTTATTAACCTTTTGTTACTCCTTTGTGGTTCCCTCTCTCTTCATTTTACTAGCACAATCTCAATCTCCCTTCTTTATTCATTATGCTCACTTTCAGGTTTCATATTTTCATTTCATTTTGTTTTATGCCCTGTCTCTTTAAGGCCCCCCTTACAAAAAGACCAGTCAGCTTCCGCAGACCTAAGCAGGAACCACCCACCAACTCCAAACCCAGACACATCTGCATTTGTGTTCCTCTGAATCAGCTCTGCTGGCATCACTGCAGCCAGGAACACTGTATGTGAAACACAATTCTGATGGGAGGGAAAGACATTTGGTCAGGAGAACAGACCTGTTGAAAAATTAAACAGAAAAAAGGTCTGAGTTGATTCACTGTGTTTCTTCTGGTCAAGGACAGGGTCTGGGTGATACAGGGATTTGCACCTTGATTCCAGTGCAATAGATCTATGAAGTTTTTCCTGTAGATTTCTGGGGGGGGTCAGTTTGTCTGGGGTTCAGGTCCCCTCTAGCCTTGACATCTCTCGTGATGGGGCAGTCTTCCTTAACTGGCCATGGAATATGGACTCTTTGTTTTCAGTTGTAGGACCATGGACACAGATGATACACTTTCAGCGCTCAGGGAAAACAAAACAATCTTTCCTGTCCTTCCAAGGAGTTGGTCCAACTCATTCACTGAGATTCCCCTCTGTGATGCTAAATTGTTAGCATGTGCAAAGCAAGCTATCTATGGACCCATTCCAGCTTTAATTATTGCATTTACTTGGTTCTTGGCATTGTCTGCGGTGACTGGGATATTGCTACTGGGTCTTTCCAGCTTCCACTTCTCTACTGCTGCTATCAGTACCTGAGCCAGATTTTTGCCTGTGTGACTCTCATAGAGGGGGCATGTCTGTAGCCCCTGACTTCTCATCTCCCACTCTCCTGTGATGTAGTGAGCAGTCACATAGCTTTCCATTGTCCTGGAAATCCACCCTTCTTTAATGAGGGCAACAGAAGATGCCATGGATAATTCGTAGACAGTTCTGATCTTTTCCTGTTCATTAAGGTCTTGCAGAATTTTCACACTAAATTGGCTCAGGATTTTGAAGAGTTTTCTTAGAGTAACTAAAGCACTTACACCATATTTTTAAACCCTTTGTTTTCCAAATGGTGTATGGCCTCATGTCTGCAGTAATAAACATCCAAATACATTTGGTAATAACGTTAGCCCACTTGGATTATGCAGCAAAGGGCTGCTTAAATGCATGTTAAGAATGTTAAGGGTGATGTTGCTTCAAATGTACAGCCTTTGTCATTTGTCGTTTTTCTCATGGCACAATGCCTACAAACCATAATGATCTTCTCCACTATCCTTCTTCTATATTTTACAGGGAAGCCCTAATGTGTCCATACATGCAACTTAAATGATGTGGAAGGCTTATTGAGCTCTTCTGCTCCTGGAGTAGCCATGATTGTGGCTGTCAACTACTTTTAACATGCCCCATTCACATGAACAAAGAATTGTTTGTCTGTATCTTTTCACTGCTACTCTGCATCAGGATTTGGGAATTATTATTTTAAAAAGTAACAGTTTCAATAAATATATAGTTCATACTATTATGGTTAAACTTAGCAAATAATACATGGTACACATGTATCCCAAACCATGGGTTTGGACACATGTGGGAGTACATACTGATCACAGATCAACTACTAATCAACCACTGCCAACTAACTAACTACTACTTTTGCACCACTAATGGCTTCTCTCCACTTTGTGGTTGCAACTTCTGGTTAAAGTATAGTGCTTTCTGAATTGGACATACTCAACCACACACATACATACTTATGCATGTGCACATACTGTACATACCAAGTACACATATATATATATACTCAAGCAGACATATGAACATTCTCGCACTAACACATTACTCTATACTTACACATTTGCATTCATATATAAACCTATTCAGTTCAGTCACACTGAACTATAAACAATTTAAGAAAGCTCAGAATTAACAGTAAAGCATAGTGCAATATGACATAACTGATGCCAGCAGGCAAACGTGTTTTACATCTTTAGCAGGCGAGCTACCTCAGTAGTGAGCAAAAAGCAGTGTTGCAGTTTCTAGCATAGCATTCTCTGTAAATTCCAAATCTCTTGTCAAATTGTCTTTCTCTCATGAAAATTGCCATCAAACATTTCATTTGCTGTGCTTTGGTCAGAATTATGAATTGTCCACTGAAAGCTGTGTAGATGAGAGACCACAATTGAGAAACAGTTCGCAGAAGAGAAATCAATCTAAATATAAAAAAAAATTCACAAATTATTTGTCACATTTCTAAATAATAAAAGCATAGAACCACTACTGATAATTATAAATGTATAAAAAATTTGATTTTACTGATGCAAAGATATTCGAAACAATGCATCCCGAGTTCATCCTAAATTGTATCTTCTGCCCACTTTTTTAAATAAGGGAAATCACATCGTGAAATTTTATGCTGGTGCACTGATCTGAAGCAGTGAATCTTTCCATTCCTATTACTGACATGGACAATAATGGCTTGTGCATTTGGATTAATGTTAAAAATAGTCGGAAGTGCATCTGTTATAACCAGAACTGTAGCATGTGGTAAGCAGCAGATTTTTGCACATCTTGATTTAATCATCTCTAATCAAGGTGGAAGGAAAAGGCAGCTGAGAAGCAGGGCTGCATATCTATATCTATATCTATATCTTGAACGTGGGCAAGGACTTATTGGATTACCAGCCTACCTGGTTGGAATGCTCCACAACTACACCTGCAGTGGATGGTCAAAAGAAAAGTCCAGAGGTGAGGAGATGGAGCTGTCAAGTTAATCCAGGACAGTAAACCAATTGGTCAGCTGCATTTTTAAGACGGATGGACAGATTGAGTGCATGTCTTGATTTCTGTTTTGAACCAGGGTATTCGAAGGAGCAGATCACTATATTCTTCTGCAGGACAAGGAGCACAGGTTACAAAGAGCAGGGAAGTCTGGGAATTGTTGCTTCCAGAGACTACTGATCAGAAAATTCCCATTTGGAGTGAGGCCATCTTACACCTCTGTACAGGACTGGTATGTCTGTAAAATCATGTCCATACACAGCACAGCAACAGCGATTCCATGGTGAATTGTCATAGTGAATTGTTCACTGTTTTTTTTGTGTGAACTGATCGCTTTATTGCTGTAGTGGATGCAGTGCTGTGTGCTGTGCTGTGTGCCCATTTTTCTGAATAGCTTAATTGAGATAGTGTTGTATTTGCAATATTATTCCAATCATTATGATTACATTCCTGCCAACTTTCGTAAACAGGCTCTGGTTACTATCGGCCCATGGTTGCAAGTCATTATCTCTGATCCCCCCATCTACAAGGAAAATAGCTCAGTACAAAGGCAGACAATCAAGACCAGGGAGAAAAAGCAAAAGCACCAAATGAATTGGGGATATAATGTGGGACATGATTATTCTCCGACTATTTAAAGCTGGCTATTGTTCAATTCCCTCTTTAAAAATGTGCAGATTTCTGCAATAATTTCAGACCTATTTCAAAATGCAAACTGGTTAAATGAAAATTTGGAAGCTAGTTCACTCATCTGAAAAATTTCAGTCCCAGTCACAGACACTGCTCTCTGGAGGTACTATACTATATTCTAATTCAACCTGACACAGGAGAAATGAGATCCTTATTGACAGATTAATGCAATGGGTCTCCTTGTTTTAGGTTTAGATCCTATACATCTAACAGAAAATTTAAAGAATATCTTATCACTTTATGCAGATATTACTCTGCTCTACTTGTCTGTGAAAGGACCTCAGCAATTTAAGCAACCTAAATGAAATCTGAAAGCTATGAGATGCAGATGCAAAATTTTCGAAAATTGAATGAGGATGAAAAAGAGGTCCTTA
This sequence comes from Istiophorus platypterus, assembly GCA_016859345.1. NCBI lineage: Eukaryota > Metazoa > Chordata > Actinopteri > Istiophoriformes > Istiophoridae > Istiophorus > Istiophorus platypterus. The sequence continues at coordinate 24,310,101 of CM029124.1, forward strand.
TTATCAGTCCTGAGAGTGCTAAAAATACCCTGCAGCAGACTCTGAGACCTTTTGACAACACATGTGAAAATGTAGGCGTAACATTTGATTCTAGTCTAATTTTTTTACATAGAAAAACTTGTATAATCATGCTTTTTATAGTTAAGGAATATGCCTAAGATTAGACCACAGAGTTGCCATTCTCACATTTCATGGTGGCCCAACACCTTTAATTTTTTACCCATCTGTAGTTTATTTCACCACTCTGTGTCCATATGTACCCTAATCCCATTAAGACTCTCAATGAAAGATTCAAATTCCATTTTTATTTGTCATCATTTGCACCAGTTCAAATGTCATATCAGGCTCTGGATCCATTTTGATCTCCATCAGGATATAAAATCTAAGTGTATACTTGTTTAAACGTGTTTATATGTGTGCTCCTGTGGTCTTTGTAAATCAGGACTAAAGGTGTGAATTAGTGAATCCCACCCCCCCACCCCACCCAACCCTGACCCTCCATGTGTGTTACTGATGTGTGAAAACTTGTGTGTCCTCAGTGTGTGGCCTTCTCTTGGTTTCCTCACGTTACTATGTTGCTGTTGAGAGGCCAAGCTGCAGGGGAGCGGTTACTGTGGAATCACCGGAATCTCCAGCCAATGACTTTTTAATGCCAGCTCATAAAACAGAGGGACAGCAGAGATATGTCCGGATATGAATGAGACCAGACAAATGTTCCTAAACAAAATGGTCTGAGGTTAATATGTTGATAAAGCAATAGCTGCATTTTAACTTCAAGCCTTTGTGAGACAAGCAAATGAGAGAAGCATCCACTGTGTTATGTGTTGAGAGAAGCTTGAGTCACATATGGTTGGACTTAATTGATTGTAATGATTTTGTGTTCTTGATGACAGCCTTTGCACAGTAGTAAATTAACTTGTTAGGCGTGTGGAAAGAGGTGTATAGGTAAATAGATGAGTGAGTGACAACTGTGCAGAAAACTTAGCTGAGATAAGTTTAAGTTTACCTCATGCAATACTACTGGCTAACACCAAAAATAGAATAATCCTCTCTATTCTTCCCAAATTCTCAGACCTTTTCCCTGTGTGTGCAATAAAAATGTTATTTTCCAACTTTTCTTGACCATCTAACACTAAGCTGCACCATCAATGCCCAAATCCTGCACCTGTTGAGGGACACAAGATGGGATAAACTTTCCCTGCCTGCGCAGTTCAAGCTTGCCAGAGGCACAGATCAGTGTAGCTATTGTAACGTGACAGTATCTGCATGGTATGCACAAAGGGTTAACACTGGGCCAGGTTTCAGATCATGTTTAAATCCAAATGTCAAGTGTTCCAACACTCAATTGCTTGTGAAAAAAACACAAACACAAAAACAAACTTATTCTGAGATGATTTTGATAAAGTGAATTTTAAGAAATGGACGAAATAAGTCACTTTCACAAAGACTCTCATGTACTTTCTAGTCTTTGCTGATTGTGTCAAAAACCAAACTAATGGGGAAATAGTGAGAGCCATTAGAGGTCAGGACATGGAGGAACATGCAGGATACAGGAAGATTTTGTTTTGTATTGTATTACCTAGCAGATAATTTAAGTAACTCTGTAACATTTCTTTAATTTTTTTAATTTACACTTGTCTTTGCAGAAATTTCAGACAAACTTTCCTGCTGCAGTGATGAATCAGAGGTTGCTGTTTTTGTGTACATTTCTTTCCCTCCTCCCATATTCTGAACTTCTAAACAGGACCACTGTAAAAACAGACTCCATGAGCCCAAACATTCAACTTTTTGTGGCACCATTTTTCTTACATTTTTGCTGCTCAATACCTGACCGTAGTCCCTAAGAGAATAAGGAAAAACCTGTTTAGTGGCTTAAAAAGGCTACACATCTTTAGTAAATATCCCCCTAAGACTCTATAGCCAGGCTGCTGGAAGCTGTTGTTGTACGACAACAAGTAGATATTTACCATGGTCTCCATGTTAGTGTGTTGGCATGTAAACTTTTGCCAAATATCAATAGAACAAAGTACAGCCAATCGAATGTCAATACAATTTCAAATTTTAACCAGATGATGGCAGCGAGGAGAGGTCACACTGGTAACATCTCTTCTCTAATTTTATTTCTTATTTAGATGTAGATCTAGTAGAATGTAGTAACTTGTCGTTTCATTTACATTTAAAGGTTCTGTTATGTTTTTAGGTTATGAATGGAATCAAAATATTTGTACAACAGTGTTTTGTTAAAACAGTATGTTGTAAAAAACAGTGGCAGGAAGTGAAAAGCTTTGTGGGGATCAAAATGTTTAACCCGCACTTATTCAGCAAACTGAATTATTCCATGATACATTTCCCCCTCCTTGCACAACACATTGTTTTAAGCACATCAGCCTGAAAACCATGTCTCTGGAATGCAGCTTGTCTTTTCAGAATCATCACCTCATTTTAGCTCAGTCAGTTACAGTGCGTCTTGATGGGGTCCTCAATCAAATATCAAGACCTTGCAACATATAAAATACCAAGAGACATTATTAACATAATGGGACAACTCTGTAATTGTTATTGATAAATATAATACAAATTTGAATGTCAAAGTTGTTTTGGAAAAGTACTTAGTGCAAATCTCAAGTCCATAAATATAATTCTTAAAGGTTAGCTAAAGTCGTCCTTTCTCTATGGAAAAAATTAATCGAGTTTACCAGTAAGTTCACTTTTTTTCTAACTGATTTTTTTTGAAAAAAAAGTATCCACAGCCAGCAACGTATCATTTAATCTTTTTTCACATAGAAATAGATTTGTGTTTTCCTTGGTACACACTCATCTTTGGGAATCAAAATTAAGTTGTGACATTAGTCAGAAAAAATCTGATGACATATCTTCCTCAAATTATTCAGGTAGCATAGAACAGCACATGCAATATTTTACTGTTATAGTGTACAGCAGCTTTTAGAGAACATATAACAGTCAAAGTTTCAATCCTATGATATTTTCATTCTACCAAACCTCACAGTGATAATAATAATCCTGTAAGCCTGCTGTTTATTTGGCTGCGCTGTTAACAAAAACGGCAAGTACTCTTCCTCTGTCATATCTCTGACAGTGCTGCTCTGGGGGGGTTACTACTCCCCACTGGTCAATAACTGTGTCATTATGAGCGGAAATCTTGGTCCAGCAGTAACCATACTGTTATCGCTGCCAAATCAACTAGGTCTGATATTTTAAAGAACTTTGAAAACTGTGGCTCGGGGGGCAGAGTGGGTGTGTCATTAACATACACTCAAATCAACTCCTCTTCTGTAATTCAATTCAATTCAATTCAATTCAATTCAATTCAATTCAATTCAATTAAAGTCAGTTCAATTTAATTTGCATAGCACCATATTATAAAAGAGGTTATCTCAGGGCACTTTTCATACAGAGCAGGTCTAGACCAGACTCTTTACAGTTATTATTTACAGAGACCCAACATTTCCCCTATGAGCAAGTACTTGGCGACAGTGGCAACGAAAAATTCCCTTTTAACAGGTAGAAACGTTGAATAGATCCTGGCTCATGTTGGAAGGCTGTTTGCCTCGACTGGCTGGATTGAGAGTGAAAGAGAGAGAGCGAGGGAGAGAGAGAGACATAATGGAGGATGGGCAGGAGGGAGGAGAGAAAGCATAGCACAATAACAGGACTAATAGCTATATATACTATGGTTATACTAACAGGGCTAATAATATTACTAATAGGACTAAATGAAATGGTAACAGTAGCAATCATAATAATTAAAGCAGTGGGTATTGATCAGGCTCATGGGGCAGTAGATGATCTGCAACCGTGGACCAAGACTCAGGAGTATCAGAAAAAACCTGCAGAAAGCGACAGGAGGAAGAGGAGAGAGAAGAGGAAGCACAGAATTACTGGAGAGAGAAGGACAGTTAGTAACGAGCATTTGTAAAGGGAAGCTCGGTGCATCATGGGAAGTCCCCCGGTAGTCTGGGCCCATAGCAGCATAGTGAGGGGAGGGCTCAAGATAATGCTGAGCCAGTTCTAATCATAAGCTTTATCAAAGAGGAAGGATTTAAGCCTACTCTTAAACATGGAGAGGGTGTCTGCCTCCTGGACTCAAACTGGAAGATGATTCCACAGTAGAGGAGCCTGATAAATGAAAGCTCTGCCCCCCAGTGTTCTAATGGGATAGTAAGGTTACTATGAGCTCTTTAAGATAGGATGGTGCCTGTCCATTAATAAGGGCTTTGTAGATGAGGAGGAGGATTTTAAATTGTATTCTTGATTTCACAGGGAACCAGTGCAGAGAAGCTAACACAGGAGAGATATGATCTCTTTCTGGTTCTTGTTAATACTCTCACAGCAGCATTCTGAATCAGTTTTATTGGGACAGCCTGATAATAGGGAGTTGCAATAATCGAGCCTAGAAGTAATTAAAGCATGTTCTAGCTTTTCTGCGTCATTTTGAGAAAGGATGTGTTTGATTAATGCGATATTATGAAGGTGAAAAAAGCCGGTCCTTGAAGTTTGTATTATGTGGGAGTTAAAGGACATGTCCTGATCGATGTCATCTTTGTAGTGACCCTGGAATAAAGAGGACAATGTCAGGAGCAGCAGAACTAGAACTTTTTTCATGTTAAACAAAGAACTGAAGAAAATTACCTTAGACAAACTAAACACAACAGACCACATTTGTTTTGTTGAATTGGATTTTTAAGTTAAAAGACTTACCTAAGCAGTTCAAAACATTAATGAATTAAGATCAAATAAACTTTAATTGAGGTCAAATAGTTTTGCAAGTTCAAACAACCAACTAAGCAGTTACAAATAAACAAATCTAAATCAACCAAACTGAGACAAGGATTTACATGTCATTTAGTCCAGGAAAACACTTGTTAGAAGAATGAATTGTATTTTTTACTTAACCTAAAATTTTAAGGCAGTCCTTTCACATATATTTTAAAGTTGAAACAGCAAATTATATTTTACAGTGTATGGGTTGCTGCTTCAATCCTTTGCTCCTCCTGTCCACACATTTCCTTGAGCTGACAATGATCCCTGAGTTGCTGCCCTTTTTGCATGGGAAAACTGAGATGCATTGGAAACACACATTCACCTACAGAATTTAATATAGGCATCATCTGGCTGTGGTGTAAAACTGATAGCACTGCATGCATGGGGAAGCTTCTCTCTCTGGTTGCTTGGCTGGTACTCACACAGTCAAGACTGTGGTATACTGTACAACGGTACACCATGGATTAACAGTCATCACCAAGCACCTTTGGCTGGTTGTTAGCCTTGATCATTCATACAGAACAGGAAATCCCTGTTAGTCCCGGTGTGTGGACATTTAGGATAGCCATACTAAACTGTGGTGGTTTCAAAGGGAAAATCATTTTCCACCTTAGTGTCTGTTTAGAGGTGTTAGGTAGTACAAAGCATATTTGAAAGATATAAGTATTTATGCATGAACGCTGTAAATAGACTTTAGTTCAGCATTTAACACCATAAAGTCACACAGGCTAGTTGACAAACTTTCCCTGCTCTTGTTGCTGGATCCCGGACCTCCTAATAGAGAGACCACAGACAGGCTGTGTAGGGCGCAGAACCTCAGGCTCCATCAAGCTTTGTACAGGACCCCCCCCCCCCCCCCCCAGGGTGTGTGCTCAGCCCACCTCTTTTCATATGTGGTTTACCAAAGTCTTATGAGGTTTTCCTTTCCTTCCTTCCTATCTCCACAGTGGAGATAGCAGAGAACATTGAATTCTTAGGAGTCCAGATCTCTAACAGACTCACCTGGTCCTTTAACTGTCAACATAGACTACATTTCCTCTGTAAACTTCAACAGGGACCCCCCTACCCCAACAACAACACCGTTGAGAGAGTTCTGAGCTACTGTTTCTTCTGCTGCATAAAAGTAAACACCAAAGCCCTGTAGAGGATAGTCAGGATAGTCAAGGCACTGTCTGGGCCAAGAAGTATGCCCACTCTGCTCACTGCACAGGAGCTTTTCAAGGGGGTATGGTTTTAAAGGGCATACAGTATTGTCAAAAACTCCTCTCATGCTCTCCATGGATTCATTGTAGCCCTGCCATCAGGCAGCCATCAGGCAGGAGGTACCACAGTATCAGAACCAGAAAAACCAGGCAATATGACTGCTGAATGCAAATACAACATGCACACATATCATCTGCCAAATGCATCCATGCTCATAAAGACTCACATGCATACACACACAAACACACCACTGAACATGTCAGTATCAAAAGGTCACTCTATAGACCTGGATCACTGCAAATCACTCACTCAGTTTGTTGCACATCTGTGTTACCTTATCTGGCAACAGTTAATTTTTATTTCATGTTAAATTCTGTGCTCCTTCTGAAACTTTTGGGAACATTATTTACAATAAACTCTTCTCACATGTATATATCATGTCATAATGTTTCATGTTTATTGTAGTGTATTTACTTTTAGTTGTTCTGTCTTTTTACTTTATCAATTTAGGGGATTTATTGTTTTATGCATCTCTCGGACAGAGTAGCCTTGTTCCAGGCTGCTGTGCTGGCCTTGGGTCCTTCACCTGCTCTGTTGCTTCCAATTGGCTCCATTTCCTCCCAGTAACCAGGATGGTGGTGGCTTGGGCTACCAATGGATCATTTGAATCCATTCGTGTCATCTCCAGTCTTACTTTGTTACTCTTGTACTCTGCTGATAGACTGGAGATTGGTAGCTCTAGGACTCCTTTGCCATAGAGCGCTATACTGTTAAGGATTCTGGGAAGACCAAACCACTTTCTTGCGTATGAGCTGATCAGTCTCTCCAGTCTTTCCACCTTTGAGACTGAGACTCCATACAGGGTTAGTGGCCACATGAGATGTGGAAGGAGCCCAAACTGCATACACCAGAGCTTCAGATTGCCAAGGAGTGTGGTTCTGTATGTGTTATCCAGGACATTGACTACATCCCTCCTTAGCTGATCTACTAGTTCTGTGTCTTTGAGAGAGGCATTGTACCACCAACCTAAGCTCTTCACTCACTTTCCAGAGACAGTTGGAATTGCCTAATTGCCACTGTGAAAGTACTGGTCTTACTGCTTCTCCTTGATAATGGAGATGGTTCTGGACCTGCTTGGCTTGATTTTCATCTGCAAAAGCTTGATGTTCTCTTGAAGCATTCTCAACAGCCGTACAGTATAAGCCGTGGTCACAGTGAGTGTTGTGAGGTCGTTCATGTATGCTCTGACAGGCGGTAGCCTCAGGCCAGGTCTTATGCGCTGTCCCCCAGCCACCCATTGAGATGCTCTAATGATCTCCTCCATGGCCATGGTGAACGCTAGTGGGGAGATGGTGCACCCAGCCATGATACCTACTTCCAGATGCTGTGGTGTACTCTGCTGTTGAGAACCATAGCTGCACATCCCGGAAGTAGGCTTTGACAAGTCTTGTGAGGGCTGCTGGGACCCTGAAGAAGTCAAAGACAATGCAGAGGGAGTTGTGTGGGACTGAGCCAAAGACATTGACGAGGTCCAGGAACACCAAATGAGTGTCTGTTTCCTCCTTCTTGGCTACATGGATATGATTCTAGATGGTTCTAGCAGACAACAGGAGAAGCTTGAGATACCTGCTTTCTGGATTGATCATACTGTAGTTGCAAAGACAGGCTGTTAGATTCAGTATTTACATTATGAGAGAAAGCAGTAGTAGCAGCAATCTTGAAGTCTGATATACTGTGTGTATAAACTGTAGTAATAAAATTATTAACACTAACACAAAAGACACAGTTACTGCTCTCTGAAAAGTCAGTGTCAGCCAGACCTCTGACTGACCTCTGACCAGTTAGCAACCAGAGCTCACTGCACTCTATAATGTGGTCTGTTATTATGATCTACTAGAGCTGTTTGAAAGCCTCAGTGGAAATAGAAAAAAGGGAGGGCATGAATAAGTTACTTAAACACAGGAAAAGGAGTAACTGTAACTTCTCATTACCCACTTCTGCTGTCACTCATGATTCCAACAATGTTATAAGATGGTGGATTACTATTAACAATGAAGTGACATGGTTTCTAACTCATATGGGCCTGTCAGCAGAGGACATGTGTATGTACTGTATACAGTATATAAAGGTCGAGAAATCTAGGATACCAGATCATTTTTCCTATACTTTTAAAGCTTGACCTGGTACATATTTCACATGTGAGAACACACACACACTGACACACACACACACACACACACACACACACACACACACAGCACAGGCCTCCCAGAGTCAGTGGAGTTCAGATTACAACTAGCCACTGACCTCCACTGCCCCTGACTGTTAAATCATAGATTATAGTTACATTAGAGCTCCTTGATCAATGGATCTATGGGACTGTACACAGGAAGCTAGACAGACAGAAGGGCAGGGAAGCAGTGTGTGTGTATTCATGTTGTCATGGCATTACATTTGTCCGTGCTGCTATTACAGCTCAGCATTTCAGTGTTATATGTTCCTTGTCAACATCATCTCACGGTAGATTTGAGGTTGACAAGACTCTCCCCATTCTCATTCATTTTTGGACTACACCACAGGAAACAGGACCCTGGAACTCCTGTATGCTAATGTTAAGGGGCTTGCACATTACTTTTTGCACATTTTCATTCTGTACATTTTTCTATTCACCTAGTATATATTTATTATTTTAACTATTTCTAATAGTTTTTACTTATTACTTCCTATTGCAATTATAACAAAGCAATTTCCCTTTGAGGATTATTACATTAGCCAGGTCAATTGTCAAGTAATTGCCTTAATTGCTTCACAATACACAAACATACCACACTATAAATGTATTCAACGTGGGTCAGGTCTTTACACTTGCCTAGCATTTCTCTAGCATCCAACACATTGATTTGAGAACTGACTCTTCACTTACAGTCTAATATACCCCAGAGCTTGACATGTGCCATTGTTAATAGATATTTGTTAAACATAGAATCCATATACATTATTTGCATCATGTGAGTGGTCATAATGTATTGGCTCATCAGTGAATGGTGGTCAGGTGTGTATAACCGATCATCAAATTTTTGTAAACACAACCCGATTGTTCCAAATCCAATATTCCAAACAAATGCATTTTTCCGTGGTTGAACTTATAACCTATGTGATGTCACATACCCATATAATACTGCTGCCTTAATCATTATCAGTCAAAATAACTACCTTGTCAATGGCTAAAAACAAACTAATAACCCTACCAATGAAAATTACAGAAGACTGAGTGAGTTTCACCAAACAATATTACAGTCAGGCATTACAGTCTTACACAAACAGGACTGCATACACACATTCATGCATACTCCAACAGTGGAAATTTACCCTAAAACTGACAATTTGATCCAGACACTGTAAAGCAACCATCATGGGCTTACCCACCACAGGTTCTCATTGATTGGCATTGCTGAGGGTCACTGCGAGTCTCTGGTTTATGCCTTTTTCAAAATGTGTATGTTTACCTGTGTATCAACTTTACAATGGCTTTGATTTGAAAGTGAGTGAGCTGCACATAAAGGAACTGTTTTGTATTGTTAACCTAAAATTCTTTTTTAATGCGAGGTTTATTTATGGTGATCCAATGGTGATTCAACAAACCCTCTTCACTGCAAAAACCTTTTTTAAATTGCTTTGTTAATCCTGATGGATAAATCGAAGCTGAAATGAGGTGACAGTTGATATTTGACTGTAGACTTTATAAAAACTGGGCAATACTTCACCACTCCCTGCTATATGGAAAACCATAATAGCAATTATGGAAGTTGCCATCCTGCTTTTTTGACAAATTTTGCAAACGTATTCTGCATAGAACAGTCAGGGGGGTGGGATGCCGGCCTGACGGACATGCCCCCTCAACATGACTGACAGGTGGCCCATCGCTGGAGCTGAGTGGCTTGAGGAGCCACGATGGAAAGATGAACCAGCCAGGACCGATGGGTAGCAAACTAGTAAATCAGTACTTTCTTGCTTTTGTCTTTGATTACAGGGGTTTGTTTGTAAAGGCACTTGCTTTCATCATGCAGTGTGAATGCTGGATGATTACTAATATGATGAAGCCCACATTTATACTCAAGCTACAAATTAATTCACTGATTGAATCCCTGTGACTAAAATTGATTTTTTTTAATGAGAAATTTAATATGTAAAAAAAGATTTATTCATATGAAAAAAACATAACTGAGGGCAGTTATTGAAGACAAGCAGCTTTGTAGTCAATTGCATTAATCTGTCTTTTAATTCTTATTTAGCCACCCACTTTCTGAGTATGTTTAGATGTGTGCATGTGATCCTGTGTGTGAGAGAGTGTGATGCCTGACTGCACTTGTGTTTTGTGAAACTCAGTCTTTAGTTGTTTTGACGATATGAGTATTACATGTGACATCTTTGCACAGTTTTTCGAGTTCCCCGGGTAAAAACTGAACAAACATTTTTCGTGTCACTTCCTGCTGCCGGCGCTCGTACAACCAGAAGTTTGGTACAAGGGTACTTGTAGTAAATGTAGTTTATTTTCAGCGATGGAGACTAGGCTCAGTGAATCGGAGGCACGGCTTCACACCACGGAAAACAAATCATTAGCAACAGTAGTTAGCCAGCCCCCGGTAGCCGGTGCGAGCCGTCCTAGCGTAGCTGCAATCCCCCCAAGCAGTCGGCAAGTCAGGGCAGCTGGTGACGGTCCGTAATAAGAAGTGGAGCCCGAGAAAAAAGCCTGTGATACAGCACCAACCAGTCCATGTTTCAAATGGATTCTCCCACTCAACGATACACCCGCCGAGAAACAACTGTGGTTATCGGCAGCTCTGTTTTAAGAGATGCGAAGTTAGCGACACCGGCAACCATAGTTAAACGTCTTCCTGGGGCCAGGGTTGGCGACAATGAATCATATTTAAAACTGATGGCTAAGGATAAGCGTAAATATAGCAAGATTGTTATTCAAGTCGGCAGTAACAACACTCAAACCTATCAGAGGTTAAAAAATATTAACCTAGAGTCAGCAGAGGACATGCGCATAGACAATGTCAGACTGTAGTTTTCTCTGGGCTTTGACCAGCGGCGATATGTACAACTGAATGTCATCATTCCATGCTTTCAATTTCTATCTGAATTCTCAGAGTCTCAACCTTATGCATTAGTACAGACAAAATATTATTGTTGGCAATTTCAGTATTCATGTAGACGTTGATAGTGGTAGCCGTTTCAGCACTGTGTTTATCTCACTTTCAGATTCAGTTGGATTTGCCCAAAGGGTAAATAAACCCACTCATTGTTTTAACCACATCCTCGACCCTGTTCTGACATATGGCATAAAAATTGAACAGTTAATGGTCTTTTCACAGAATCCTCTTCTCTCTGACCACTGTTTAATAACCTTTGAACTTCTATTACTGGATTACACACATTAGGGAAAAATGTCTTTACTAGACGTCTACCTGATAGAGCTATGGCTAAATTTAAAGATGTGATTCCATCAGTGCTAAATTCACTGCCATATCACAATATAACAGAAAACTCATATGCCAACTTTAGCCCCTCTGAGATATTGCTTCAGGCTCAATGAGAACAACACTTGATTCTATTGCCCCTTGAAAAAAGAGGATAATAAAACAAAGGAAGTTCGCTCCATGGTTTAACTCCCAAACCCTTATATCAAAGCAAAAAACACAAAAAATTGAAAGGATATGGCGGTAAACTAACCTGGAAATATCTAGGACCAGCATCAGGAATCTTGGGAGTTGTCCTTGATCAGGACCTTTAACTCCTTTAACTCCCACATTAAAAAAATTTCAAGGACTGCCTTTTTTCACCTTCGTAATATCGCAAAAATCAGGCACATCCTTTCTTAAAATGACACAGAAAAACTAGTACATGTTTTGTTACTTCTAGGCTCGATTATTGCAACTCCTATTATCAGACTGTCCCAATAAAACATTAAATAGTCTCCAGCTGATTCAGGATGCTGCTGTGAGAGTATTAACAAGAACCAGAATAAGAGATATCTCTTATTCTCCATATATCTCCTGTGTTAGCTTCTCTGCATTGGCTCCCTGAGAAATCCAGAATACAATTTAAAACCCTCCTCCTCACCTACAAATCCCTTAATGGCCAGGCACCAGCCTATCTTAAAGAGCTCACAGAACCTCATTATCCCAGTAGAACACTTCACTCCCAGAATGCAGACCTACTAGTGGTTCCTAGAGTCTCCACAAGCAGAATGGGAGGCAGAGCCTTCAGGTATCAGGCTCCTCTGCTGTGGAACCATCTTCCAGTTTGGGTCTGGGAGGCAGACACCCTCTCCACATTTAGAGTCGGCTTAAATCCTTCCTCTTTGATATAACTTATGGTTAGAACTGGCTCAGCATTAGCTTGAGCTGTCCCCTCACTATACTGCTATAGGCCTAGACTGCTTGGGGACTTCCCATGATGCACCGAGCTCCTCTCTTTCCTTTGCCTTTCCTCCTCTCTCCACGTGCGCATTAACATCTAAAAAAATGCTCATTACTAACTGTCCTTCTCTCTCTGCAGTTTTGTGCTTCCTCGTCTCTCTCCTCTTCCTCCTGTCACTTTCTGCAGGTTGTTTCTGATGCTCCTGAGTCTGGATCCATGGCTGCAGATCATCTACTGCCCCATGAGCCTGATCAACACCCTCTGCTCTAATTATTATGATTACTATTGTTACCATTTCATTTAGAGCTATTAGTAATATTAGTAGCCCTGTTAGTATAACTACATTATATATAGCTATTAGTCCCATTATTGTGCTAGGCTCTCTCTCCTCCCTCCTGCCCCTCCCCCCATAGTCTCTCTCTCTCTCTCCCTCATTCTCTCTCTCTCTCTCAACCCAGCCAGTCGAGGCAGATGAACTCCCACCATGAACTGAGATCCATTCAACATTTCTACCTGTTAAAAGGGAGTTTTAGTTGCTGCTGTCATCAAGTTCTTGCTCATGGTGGTATGTTGGGTCTCTGTAAATAATAACTGTAAAGAGTCTGGTCTAGACCTGCTCTATATGAAAAGTGCCCTGAGATAACTTCTCTTATAATATGGTGCTATGCAAATTAAATTGAACTGAATTGAACATATACAGTGAATCACAACACAAAACATTTAATATCTAGATTTTTATTTCATCTTAACTAGAATCTTTACCAGTTTTCTAGTTTTCTTTACTTATTTTCCTGTAAAAGCACAAATAAAAGTAAAAATTGTGCTGGATTCTCTCTTTACTTTTCACTTAATACTGTCAGTTAACACTGTAAATTGATTTGAGCAATTATTAGAATTTGAACAGATATTGACATGACATGTTTAAACATGTCTCATCTCAGTATTTACATTTTGTTAACTTATTGTAGTATAGGCATTCTTTCCAGTCTCAGTTATGTTATCATGCCTACCGTATTAATAATGAATCACACATTTTCTAATCCCTCTGCTGCTAGAGTAAATTCAAGTTGCTGCAATCTGAAGTTCAAAAGCAGTTCAGCTCTGCACAGCTGGAGAACAGCCTTTTATACTTAGTTCCAAAAGCCTGTAGCTACTAAGAGTCCTGTAACCAGGCATTAATAATAATATGGTGACTGAGACAGTTAATTTCTGTCAGTGGTCTATTTCTCATTAATACAAGCACTCATATGGAGGAAAAGAAAAAACATCAAAACTCACATATTAACTTCATGATAAATATCTGACTAGCTAGGTTTCATTCAGCAGCATTTGCAGTTACTTTTTCTGCTTTGACTGTGTCATTTTATATTTAACTCTAATATACTGATTTTGATTTCTGTGAACCACCACGCTAGCTTTTACCAAACACTGCCACCACACCTCTACTTGAGGGACGGGTCCAAGACATCCCTCCAACCCAAAAAGTTCAAGTCCAGATGGATGGATGGAAGGAGTCAGGAGGTGGGATTCACAGGGAGGGCACCTTAGGTGGTCGGCCGACTGGCTGAAGAGGAACAGAGTTGAGAACATAGGGCAGGTGGCCCATAGATCAAATGGACAGACACAGCCAATCCAGAGGACATCACAAAAGCAGGAGAGACAGTCAAAACTAGAAGAAAGCAGGAAAAGCCCTTCTGGAGGTCAGGCAGGAGGCTGATGGCAAAGGCAGGTTCCCTTCAGAGGCTGGCAACTGGAGTATTGTGCAGGCAGCCTGATAATTTGGTGGAGTATCCTCAGATGGGAATACAGCTCTAGGAGAAGGCTGGTCAACAGCAGAATTGACAGCATCATCATCAGGTTGGTTGTTGGTGCCTGAGATGACAGGCAATGGAACAGCCTTGTTGTCGCTGGCAGTGACAGAGTCGGCAAAGACCCACAAATCAGAAACAGACCCAGGAACAGGGAAGACGTTGACTGGGACAACCGACTTGGGAGCACACAGAATGTAAGCTGGAACCCCCAAATGAAGACCAGACTTAGGAACAGGCATGACGTCTCTTCCATTTTTCTCCTGTTAAAGTTTTTTGGGGAGTTTTTTTATTAGCTGGATTAAAGGTCTAAAGGCAGACAATGTAATATGATGAACATATAGTGGAACAACTTGAGGTTTAAACTTTGTGACAATGGGCAAGAGCTGAATAACCAATAGAGAGCAGACTGTAGCCTATGCTGTAGCTGACACCATAGTTTATGCAATATGAATCCGCCATAGCCTACGTCATAGCCTGACGTGCGCCTACCAAAAAAGTAAGTATGTGTCTCACCAATGTGGACATCTTGCACTGTGATCAATCAGCTTGGTAGCATGGCATTTCCTCCCACAAATTTCTGGCTTCTCCTTCATTGCTGCCATTTTCGAATTAGCTACAAAGAAATGAGCACACATGGACCAAGTCTTGGAGACATGATCGAGGAACTTAGAAAGTATGTGCAACTGATGACTCCCCTTCGTAACATTTTAAAGTCTGCCAGATGGCAGCCAATTTTTGGTGAGAGATTTCCCCAAACATGAGTCTCGAAGTCACAGAATGTACAAGGAGGTGAAAGATTATCAGGGACAAATACATTTGTCTCTGCAAAAAACTCACCATAAGGAGCCTGGACTTTTTATTTGTTTCTGTCCTGACCCTGGCTAGCAATGCTATCAAGTTGTTAACACAGCATATTTATTTGGACATAATGCTTTCATGAAAAAAACGTAATATGTAATAGCTTGCATTTATATCTGGCTTGCTCATAATACAAGCACAATGACTAATATCCTGCCAGTGTAGCCAAATGCCATTTTCTTAGCTCTACCACTACGTGCATAGTCAGTGAAACAGTATATTACCTGTATGTATAATTACAAAAACTAACATTAAGTTTTTTGCTAGTTCTTTCACAATCCCAGGATGAACATGATTCAAGCTCCTCAACCTGCAGCACTGCATCTGAGGAAAACCCACCACCAGAAGTTGACCAAACCTTCCAGCCAGCTCCTCAGTCCCCAAGGCCAAGGATGGCACAGAAAATGAAGAGAACAGGATGACACGATTTCAAAGGAGTTTGCCCAGTACAAGGAATGGAGGGTGGAACTGCAACAGAGACTGCTGCTGGAGAATGACAAGGTCTCCAAATTTGGTCAAACTGGTGCAGACATGTTGTTTGAGGCTGTATGAGGTGAATGTAACAAGCTATGTTTTATGTGCACAAACTTCTGTTTGAGAGGCAGCAGCAGCTGCATTATACAATCCCTTGATGATCTATCCCTTTGCAATATTGTTACAACGTACTTTTTCATTTTCTATATGCTATTTAATTTTTTAATAATTATTAACTGTTCATGATAGATAGTAGTTTGTATGATTTTGAAAACTTATTTATATATATATATATATATATATATATATATATATATATATATATATATATATATAATACTTTGTTATAGCTAGTTATTTAAATTTTCTATTTGAAACATTTGCATCTTTTACATTTTGCCTGTTTCAGCAAATAAACAACAATACCTGCGTTTGGTTACATGTTAATTATAGGTTAATTTATTTACACAACTCACAAATTAAAACTTTCCTGACCAAGTTGACCGCAAAGCACTGTCGTTCTGCCATGGCACAATATCCTGGCATAATTGAAAGAGAACCATCGGATCATTTTTGACACCTTGGGTGATGGAATGGCACCTTGTAAGGTAACGACGGTCTGGAGGTTCTAGGAAATTTGTGTTCCCTGCCATGGCTCTTCATCACTCGCCTGGCGGAAGGGTCCCTTTAGCATTTGTTTCTGCAAAATTAGATGTATCTGCTAACAGGTGTGGTGACTTCATCAGTGTATGCCAGGTAGTTGTGTAGAGCAACACAAGCTTTAACAACATTCACTGTTTTGTCAGGCAGAAATTCTGGGGATTGTCCATCGTCATTATCCCCCTACACCATGGGGAACTGGTATCTAGCATTGCAGGTAGCCGTTAGGACAATGGAGTGTGCACCCCCGTAGTTGAAGTAGTAGCTCCTGGCATGTGGTGGTGCTTTGATGTTAACATGTTTTCTCTCTACAAAAATTAGCTGCCAGTCTCTGTCTGAGGGGCCATGTCTGCGCACTGATGTGAGACAAATCGTTGCAGATTATGAAGCAAATCATCAAATCTACCAGTCAACATCCAAAAATATCAGAAATGCATCTCCTCTTTGATGTGTCACATTGGCAAGCCCTGAAATTTGCTCTCCTTGATCGGCTTCATCTCCAAGTGTCTTCTTCCATCCATAGCCTGCTACCCCTAGAGCCTTCCCCTGACTCGGCCCACCACTTCTGCCCCTCCCTTTCCCTCTCTCTGCATCCCACCTCCCTCAATTCCCCAATTCTAAAAGCCCTGCTCCACATTCAGTTATCTGAAGAAACTCCCTGTTTTTGGATGATTTCAAGCTCAAACTATCAGTTATACTCATGTCTCTTGTCACTCAAGTACAAAATGATACCGCTCTTTCCTGTATGCACTCACATGCTCATTTTATAGACTGTACATCAAATACATTTTTTGGTTCAGTATATTTAACTCCATACAACTTTCAAGCGAAGAAGTGATGACAAAATGTCTTTGCTTTTCAACTATAGTTATCTAAAGGAACAGTTTTCACAAAGATAGATATACAAGAGTACACACACACACAAACCCCCACACACACAGGGCCAGCATCTCTGTCGTGTTTCTGCAGGCTCTGAATGATGTACTGGTTAAATGAGCAGCTTTATCAGAGAGGTGGCCTCATGTCATCAATATCCTCTTATATAAATGTCAGCCAGGCCATTTTACTCTCAGCTATTTCCCACACTGCTGATTACATTAGTCTCTAAGTCACTCCATCGCTTACCTCTCTCACCCTTCCTTCATTCTCTCTTTACCTGCGCTCCATTAATCGTTCTCTGCTCTGAACTCATGCCGTGATTTCTGTCCTATCTTTCTCTCTGTCTCTCTCTCCCTCTCTCTCAGTAGTGTGTCAATAGCCTGCCTCTGTGAAACAAGTCAATTTTCTGCTGCCTTGACAGGGAATAAATCTTGGAGCAATCTGAGAGGCCAGAGATATTCATTTTGAAATACCCAAATACCCACATATATATATATATATATATATATATATATATAATACTTTGTTATAGCTAGTTATTTAAATTTTCTATTTGAAACATTTGCATCTTTTACATTTTGCCTGTTTCAGCAAATAAACAACAATACCTGCGTTTGGTTACATGTTAATTATAGGTTAATTTATTTACACAACTCACAAATTAAAACTTTCCTGACCAAGTTGACCGCAAAGCACTGTCGTTCTGCCATGGCACAATATCCTGGCATAATTGAAAGAGAACCATCGCATCATTTTTGACACCTTGGGTGATGGAATGGCACCTTGTAAGGTAACGACGGTCTGGAGGTTCTAGGAAATTTGTGTTCCCTGCCATGGCTCTTCATCACTCGCCTGGCGGAAGGGTCCCTTTAGCATTTGTTTCTGCAAAATTAGATGTATCTGCTAACAGGTGTGGTGACTTCATCAGTGTATGCCAGGTAGTTGTGTAGAGCAACACAAGCTTTAACAACATTCACTGTTTTGTCAGGCAGAAATTCTGGGGATTGTCCATCGTCATTATCCCCCTACACCATGGGGAACTGGTATCTAGCATTGCAGGTAGCCGTTAGGACAATGGAGTGTGCACCCCCGTAGTTGAAGTAGTAGCTCCTGGCATGTGGTGGTGCTGTGGTGCTGCATGTGGTGGTGATGTTAACATGTTTTCTCTCTACAAAAATTAGCTGCCAGTCTCTGTCTGAGGGGCCATGTCTGCGCACTGATGTGAGACAAATCGTTGCAGATTATGAAGCAAATCATCAAATCTACCAGTCAACATCCAAAAATATCAGAAATGCATCTCCTCTTTGATGTGTCACATTGGCAAGCCCTGAAATTTGCTCTCCTTGATCGGCTTCATCTCCAAGTGTCTTCTTCCATCCATAGCCTGCTACCCCTAGAGCCTTCCCCTGACTCGGCCCACCACTTCTGCCCCTCCCTTTCCCTCTCTCTGCATCCCACCTCCCTCAATTCCCCAATTCTAAAAGCCCTGCTCCACATTCAGTTATCTGAAGAAACTCCCTGTTTTTGGATGATTTCAAGCTCAAACTATCAGTTATACTCATGTCTCTTGTCACTCAAGTACAAAATGATACCGCTCTTTCCTGTATGCACTCACATGCTCATTTTATAGACTGAACATCAAATACATTTTTTGGTTCAGTATATTTAACTCCATACAACTTTCAAGCGAAGAAGTGATGACAAAATGTCTTTGCTTTTCAACTATAGTTATCTAAAGGAACAGTTTTCACAAAGATAGATATACAAGAGTACACACACACACAAACCCCCACACACACAGGGCCAGCATCTCTGTCGTGTTTCTGCAGGCTCTGAATGATGTACTGGTTAAATGAGCAGCTTTATCAGAGAGGTGGCCTCATGTCATCAATATCCTCTTATATAAATGTCAGCCAGGCCATTTTACTCTCAGCTATTTCCCACACTGCTGATTACATTATTCTCTAAGTCACTCCATCGCTTACCTCTCTCACCCTTCCTTCATTCTCTCTTTACCTGCGCTCCATTAATCGTTCTCTGCTCTGAACTCATGCCGTGATTTCTGTCCTATCTTTCTCTCTGTCTCTCTCTCCCTCTCTCTCAGTAGTGTGTCAATAGCCTGCCTCCGTGAAACAAGTCAATTTTCTGCTGCCTTGACAGGGGAATAAATCTTGGAGCAATCTGAGAGGCCAGAGATATTCATTTTTGAAATACCCAAATACCCACATATATATATATTTGTGTGTGTGTGTGTGTGTGTGTGTGTGTGTGTGTGTGTGTGTGTGTATACACACACACATAATTATGCGCCCACACATTCCAGCGTGCACACATACAAACACTGGGCATGTATCAAAAATATCTGCTCAGTAGTGTACGCTATTGAGTCTGTGTTTGTTTTCTTGGAACATGGACAACGTGCACATATGTATGTATAGAGTACAGACAGGCACAAAGACATGCAGAGAAAAATTGCCAAATGTACACATCTGTGTGTTTTTTAGCACGTCTGTGTGTGTTAGGAAATTGACTGTTATGTGATCTACTGCAAGACTTAGAGATTTCCTTTGTTGATAGAGATTCATTTATAGAAAGCCAAAAGACTCATTTTTACTTGCGCATACACATACAATCCCACACACATACACCCAGGGAAGGCCCAGTGATTCATTACTAGTTGTACAAGTGTGTCGCAGTTTGGGTTGCCTGCTGATTGAAAAAAAAATGTCAGAAACAAAGGACACTTCCCACCTCTCTCTCATACACACACACACACACACACACACGTACACACACACACACAAGCTTGCTTACTCATATATACATACATATAAACATATAAAATTAAATACGAAAATATCTCTCTCCTCTACGGTTCTTTGTTTGAGATAGTAGATTCAGACCTATAATTACATGAAAGACTCTCTAATAACAAGTGATGGTTGTTCAAGTACATAGTGATATCATAACTGCTAATTAGAAACATTTCATACATTCTTGAAGTGTTTTCACACTTTTTAGACACTTTATGAAAAGTTTAATTTTTGAATCAGTATAATGTTTTATGTTTCAGCCCCCTAAATATAACATCCCTGTGTTTCTTTTTTTTCCTTTGTTAAGATAAAGTTTTACTCCTGGCGTTGAAAACAACTCAAGGTCCATTTACTAACTCCTGAAGCTCTCAGCCTTATCACACGATCTTCATCAACAAATGGACTTTGCCCACTTGTCATGGAACTGTAGATTTTTTGAGCACTTTTAAAACATCTTGCATGTCTTGTCTCAAAAGCACCTCATAGACTGGAGATTCAGAGGTATTAGTTTTATCAAGGCCTTAAAAGAGTTCTCCACATAATTATCATTGCATTGCTATAAAACTGTCAAACTCAGGATGAGCAGTTAAAAAAAAGATCTCAACTGTTGTTTTGGTAGGTACAATTGCAATATGAGTAAATATAGGGAAATATTTGGAAATAAATCCCTGTTTCCCAGAAATTACATTTCCGTAAAACTAAACTGCAACAGCAAATATGTTTCATAGAAAATGTAACCTCTTTTAATCTATGTTCATAGGCAATATGTGTTTGGAATAAATGAAATAAAACATTCATTAACAGCAGCAAAGCCATCAAGTCGTGGTTGCAATCGATGGTGGAAGTACAAAGCACACGACTGTCACACCACACCACACATGGTTTACGCAACAAAAGCACATTTGTTAAGGTTCAGGAAAGATTTTGGTTTTAACACCAATTAACCACAACCAGATGAGATATTTTGGTGGGAAACAAATTTTTGTCTGTGAACATTTTACTGAAACATTCAGTATCAGTGCCTATTAAGGCTTCATATTAACCAGTAGCCACTTCATCCATTAAGCTGGTTCCAACCCTGATTTTGTTAGCAGCTGACAAAATCACCATATATACCTGTAAGATAAAAACAATGGCTGTGCTGTTATTTCAGCTAATTACTTGTAAAATAATCACACATAGAGAAAGTTAGAAGCTCATTCAAGCCTTTGCAGCTGCCATGTGGTCAATTGAATGAGGCTCATAAAAAGATGTGCCTGTGGAGTGAAAGCTGACATCACAGAGTACTATCTCTAGAAACCATTTCCACCAATTTATTTTGAAAGAGGAATGGCTAATGGAGAAACTCCAACACTCCTATGAATGGTGTAATTTGAGTACTCAGTCATGCAGCATTTGGCCAAACAGTAATATACCTTTATCACTCGTGTCAGTCATGGACATTCACGTTTTATAAGGCTGACCCTGCAGTCCAGCCAAAAATTTGACAGCACCTCATCACAGATTAATATTTATCATGGGCTGATGAGGTATAGTAGTGTCTGAGTGTGAAAATTCCTATTTAGAACTTCTAAATATTGGATCTAATACACATAGTCATAATACTGCTATCATTGCATAGTTATGAGATGAGAGATTTTGACATTAATATCATATCTGCAATGTCTTTTAATTTCTAGTCACCTTGGTTTTATTTAAACATGTCTATGTGTTTAAGTGTGTGTACCTGCATGTACAGCAACCTCTTCATGTCTTCCTGGCAGGATCATGGTGTGAGCAAAATAACAACCTTTTCATCTAAGCAGTGTGAGTCCAGTAGGTCGTGAACCCTGGATTTTCCTCTAGCCTCAGGAATATTTTGATTTCTATTGATCTGGAGAAGCCAGTGTTGCATCAGTGTAGGAGTAAGGTGGCATTTCCAGCTTCTGATGGCCGTGTATAACAGTAATGGATAGATGGAGCAGAACAGAGTTATAGCCACAGGTCTGGACGTTTGCAGTCCTTCACTTAAGTAAAAGTATTAATACAACACTTAAAAAATGTCCTCATGTATTTATTTGTGTATAATATATATAATATATATATAAATTAACCAACTGCTGATGAATGGGACCCACCCAGAGTGGTTAACCCAAGGGCGAATAGTCCTTATAATGAAGGAGCCCCAGAAGGGCACAATTCCATCCAACTCCTGGCCAGTAACCTACCTTTGTCAAATATGGAAGCTCCTCCAGGCATCATAGCAGCTAAGATGAATAGACATATGGCCCAGTATATGAGCAGGAACCAGAAGAGAATTGGGGGCAATACTGGGGGAGCCAAGCACCAGCTACTGGTTGACAGAGCAGTCACCCAAAACTGCAACACCAGGCAACCTTTGCTCCACCTAGACTGACGACCAGCAAGCCTTGGACTCAGTGCTAAAGACATGGATACTGGAATACTGCAAAACGTTCAACATCAAAAGGACACTAAGAGCCTTCATCAAGAACTCAATGGGGCTGTGGAAAACAACTCTGGAGGCCAACTCAAAGCCATTTGCAAAAGTTACCATGAAGTGTGGCATATACCATGGGGATGCACTATCCCCACTGCTGTTCTTCATAGGTCTGAGCCCCGTCAGCCAGATCATCACAAAGCGTGGCTACGGATACCAGTTCTGAAGTGGAGGACCATAACTCACCTACGGATGGCATCAAGCTGTATGTCAGCAATGAGTGAGACATCAACTCACTGATCCACGTCACCAGGATCTGCAGCAACAGGAGGAGGATGATGGAGGGACTAGCCCACTACATGGCATGTACCACCAACAGATAGAAGAAGCGGCTGCTATCAAAAAATCCTACCGGTGACTTGAAATGGCTGGACTGAAAGAAAGCGTAGGAGCACTAATCATGGCAGCACAAGAATAAGAACTTAGTACAAGATCAATAGAGGCTGGCTACCACACCAGAGAAGACCCCAGGTGCAGGCTGTACAAAGACACTCCAGCTAAAGTTCAGCACATAATAGTAGGGTGTAAGATGCAGGCAGGAAGAGCATTCATGGAACACCATAACCAAGTGACCAGCATAGTGTACAGGAACATCTACACTGAGTATAGGCTGAAGGTACCAAGGATTTTTTTTACACTATATATATATATAAATGAGCACAAGTCAGTGTTATATTGATCAGTCCTAAGTAATCAAACTGCATCACTGAATGGATTGGAACTAATTTTCTGCTCAAGAGGCAGATGATGGTTATTGCATGATATTGTTTAATTTTAGGGCACCTCGGTTCTTTTTCATCCGTCTGAACCTCAACAGATTCTCTTCACAACGCCCACCCATTATAGAGGGGAGGAGACACTGCCTCCTCCCATCTGTAACCTCTCATTGATAATCAATCAGCCTGCACTAATACAGTCACAGAGAATTCAAGTAATGCAACGCCCACTCACTAATGCACATCATCTAGATAACAGAGATACTCCAGACCATAGCTGACTGCAGTCCCATGCCACACACATATTCACATGCACAAACAAACCTTTACATTTACACTCACCTGCCAAACTGACTACAGATGCATGTTGATTCTAATGTCTTGTATTTCTTTTCCTGATTGTAGAACTCAATTTCCCATGAGTCCAGAAGTGATAGATGCAACTAATCATAGCTCTGAGCTTCCTGTCAAACAGCAGCAATAAGCTGGGAGTGTACATTACAGAGGCTCTGTTTTTGTCTTATGCTGCTAAACACCTTCCCTTTAATTAAACATTGATTTTCCTTGAGCACACTTCTCACTGACAAATGGCAACCTGCTCAAGCAGTAACAATATTTATTTATATTAATGATCACTAAATACTTTTCAGAGAGAAAACAACAGCATCCCTTTGAGATTATCTCTTGAATGTCATTAAGTCATCACCCAGCATCAGGTAGTTAACTACCCAACCTTGGATGTGACACCATATTGACCACAACTGGCGAGAAAACAGTGGCCTGGATCATTACACTGGGTGACATATGGAAAGAATGATTTCCACCTAACTGCATGTTGTCCCTGCAGTGAACCTCTTCATTGAGAGGAAAGGAGAGGAGTGGAGAGTCCACCTCCTGGTGGTTCTACTCATAAAATCAGTTTCCACCAAAGTCATCTTGTGGACTGTGGATGTCTGTTTAACATTTCGGGGCAGTAAAGAAAATAAAAACAGTAGGTGTTTTGAAAAGGTGTGTTGAAAAGCCAAGTAATTCAAATATGTTTAAATGTTTCTGTAAAAACAAATTAAAAATGCTTTAATGTATACTTTGTAAATCATTTTAAGATTGTACAACTTAGAAACAGTTCCCCTGCTGCCTTAAAATGTGTTAACTTTAACATTTTAAAGAGTCAGTTCTTAATTTGACATCAAGAAATTTAAGCTGCAGCTGCTGAAGCCATTTTTTTCCCAGAGTCAGTACAACCTACTTACGAGGCTGCTCCCAATGATTCTATAAAATTTGCAGGGGTAGGAAATGAATTCAGTACTAACCCTGAGCATGGTTCACACTGTTTTCAATACCATGAAAAGAAAAAACACAGAACTATTTTCATATTGTCTTAAAGACGGACAGCAATTTTCCATTAATCACTGTCTTGTTCAAACTACAAAAATGTATCTGCAGAGTTTTGGCTCTCAAACAGTGCATGCTGGGTCAGTCGGCCAATGAGGGAGGTTTAAAGTAAACACTGTACAGTTTCTATACTGGTTGTTTAATTGTTGTGTTGAGAATGACCAGTCACTCCATTTCAGAATTCTAAAAGAAAGAGGAACTCACTGAAATAAATTAACCCTATCACTACATAAACACATGGCTATCGAATGAGTCTGAAAAACCCAGATAACAATAATAACAACAACTGAAAATATAGTTTTTCTTACAATAGCCACCCTTAAATAACTGAAAGGTAAAAAAGGATGAATAGGGTAAAAATATGGAGCTGTTTGAAGTTGAAAGAATATGAATTATGCAGGGAAAATAAACAAACAGGAGACACTATCGTTCTAGCTGTTATTTCACTAAAATCAATTTGGATAATTTCTAATTAGTTTTTTCATTAACAGTGATAGGGCTATTCCACTATAGCAGTCCACTTCCAGTATTCCCCTTTTTAGTCCTGTACATTTTTCAGAGAACAGTAGTTAAGTTACATTTCAGATTAAGATTTTACACTAAAATAAGATTATAAAAAATCTATTATTTAATTGTTAACGATTAAAATTAGAAAATGAAAATCATTATAAGTTGATTATTATAATTATTATTATTATTATTACAAAAGAATAGAGCTTAGCAGAGGTCTTTGGTCATGTTTCAGATGTCTCTGAAGTTTTAGCAGTTCAACTGGACATTTCAATCCCCATTTGAGACACAAAGAGGGGAAATGACTCACTATTTCACCAAAATGCAAAGATTAGATAGAAGTTGTTTCTGCTCCATTAATCATCTGACAACTCCTCAGATTTATCTGGTGACCTTTTGGAGGAGTCTGATCCCTTGGTCGGGGACCACCATAAAGTCTTTTCAACCAGTTCTACCTCAATCAGTTGCAAGAGTAAAATGCTCCTGAAGCATCAGCAACTCATGTCAGATATGATAATATACTACTCAAAATGTTTTTTTTCCAAAAAATGCACATAGAGGCAAAAACCTTCTTCTCCTGTTACTCACCAACTACTAACAGCAGTGTTATATTATGTTTTCATTTGAAGTAGAGTGTTCTTTGTTTCTTCCAACGAAATTAAAACAGGTGATTTTATATTCTTCCACTGGCTGTTTAAAGCGTTTCATGGGGCCCAGGGTCTTATACAGAACACAAAGAACCATCTCCTCACCTTTCACATCCAGCCCTTCAAGTCTAGAAGTGAAAAAACTCAACATTGAAACTCGAGTAATAGGTTTTTGCCATCAAAGTGTCGATTTGTCACAGTGTGGCCCCACTCACTATTAATGAACACATCAGACTATTGTCATCAGTCATCTGTAATGAATAAATCCCTTTAGTCATGGTCATAGTCAGTGAAGACAGCAGTCTGGTGGACCCAGGCTGATCCTGTGACTTCATTCTACCCTCTGGGCCCAGACAGGGATCACATTAACTCTAACAGCTCAACTTTTATTTTGACCTCTATATGTAGAGATGTAGAGTTGATAGTGAATGAACCTCCCAGCTTTAGTCGTTGTTAAAAAAAAAATAAAAATAAATAAATAGGAATACTCTGGAAACTGGTGTAATCGGTGTGTTGTTTTCAGCCTATTCATTTTCTCGGTGTCTTTTTAACTCTTTCCACTCTGGGAAGTCAGCCATACAAAATAATATAATATTTTAACCATGAGCCTAAATCGATCAGAAAATAAAGCATGATTTGTGTATGAATTGAGGCAGACGGCCTCCCACCATGAGCCAGGATCTGTTCAGTGTTTCTACAGGGAGTTTTTCATTGCCGCTGTCGCCAAGTTCTTGCTCATGGGGGAAATGTTGGGTCTCTGTAAATTATACCTATAAAGAGTCTGGTCTAGACCTGCTCTATATGAAACGTGCCCTGAGATAATGTCTGTTATGGTATGGCGCTATTTAAATAAAGTTGAATTGGATAAAATTGAATTGAATACAAAACAAATAAAGAAAAGTTTGGTCTTAACCGAGACTAAACAAAAGCTTGGGGGAAAATAGAATGGGAGGTCTTAACATCTGAAAACTGCAAATCAGAAACGCATTGGGTCATAGTGATGCTTGTAAATCTGGACGCTGTGAAAAAATAGAGACTCATTTGAAAACCTGAAGTGTCTGAGATTTAAAAATGACAAAGCTGTTGAAAAAAATCTGAAAAGCTCTTTTGGCTATTTTGCATGTACTTTTGAGATGGTCCCTAAATTCAACTTATTGGACTCTATCTGCTGTTAAGTTGGGTTTGATGTCAATATCTGATAATAAGGTTTAAAAAAACTCCTGCTGAACATCAGTCAATCTGTATTCTGCACTTAGCAACTAATCTTGTGAAAACTAGGGAAAAACTATTAAGAATGAACTTTACTGATAAGTGTATTTAAAACTAAAATCTACAGCTCTGCATTTTAGCCTATTTGTCTACATTTTGATACATCTGTTTGATGCTTCTTTGACTTCTGGCAACTCCTCTTTGCTCTGAACAGATTTATGCACATGTAAAGGGTGAGAAGTGTCCAAAATGCAAAGAATTTATCCTCCTGTAGTATGACAGTGACATATCAAAGTATTCTTTTAAAACACTTCTGAAAACACACTTTTATTATAAGGCTTTTGAATTAATATTTTTAACCT
This sequence comes from Istiophorus platypterus, assembly GCA_016859345.1. Lineage (NCBI taxonomy): Eukaryota > Metazoa > Chordata > Actinopteri > Istiophoriformes > Istiophoridae > Istiophorus > Istiophorus platypterus. Next base: position 24,337,340 of record CM029124.1, read on the forward strand.
TCTTTTCTCTCCCTAATACTGTAATACCTCTGAAAATGTATTTGTAAGTCTTTTTACAATCTTTTCAAATCTCAAAGATTGCAAAAAGCAAAGGCGTTTGTATACTTTCTGAGGCGGATGTAGTTACATTTCAAGCCTGATTGAATATTCTATAAACTAATTCTGCATCAAAAACACCACACCTTCTCCATAGGGACACATTGTGTCCCCTTTGCCTTCTGTCTGTTTTTCTTGTCTGCTCATGTGTGCTCCTTTCCTAAACTCCATCTGCTGTCTGCTGGAAGTAGTGCCATCGATCATATGAGCTCTTCGCTCTGGTTCTCTGAGGTAAAGCTATCCTGTTCTCTGCTCCGAGCAGCAGTCATTGCACAGCAAGACATTAATCATGAGTCAAATTCCTCATGAACACACCAACACTTCTGTTGTGTGGATGTAGAACATGTGTTTCCACATGCGACAACATCCCGGCTTTGGGAAGTTGTCTCATTTCTCTCCTTTTAACCCTCTTGTCTCTTTCCTTTTCTCCAGCATTTACGAAAGCATCTAATTGCCAACTTGCATTGCTTGTTAGATGCTTCCAAATTGGAAATTTGGGCATTATAGGTATTTGCAATTTTATATCAGCAGTTGCGGTAACAATATAAGGTTCCCTCATGAGTCCAAACTTCTTTTAGGACATGGATGCATCTTGAACATTTTTCCATGCAGATCTCACACAAAAACTAATTCTTCAGTATCAGTAGTCTAAGATACATCCCCATTTGCAGAGTTAATGTTATCAGAACTCTGGAATGAAGGAAGTAAGTGCTGCTCTTCACTAAACCGGATGCCCAAGTGCTGCACCATCAAATTACTTTTACAGTAAGCTAATACAAACATATCTCTTCAATCTTTCTGTATTTATTCAAAGTAACAATGCAATGACAACATCATTATGGGGTCAATCTGGAAAAATATTATCCACAATCACTAGCATCCAGAGTATTGCAGAAAAGAAAAAAAAGTTACGCTCCAACATCTTCCAGTCACTAGAAATCTAATATTCTTTTTGGAGGAAATATTGTATGATTTTTATTTTTTTTTTTGTCTGTTTTCTTCATTTTACACCAGGTCATCTTTAACAATTTTACACCAGGTCATTGTTAAAGATAAAAAGTTTGACGAATACCATGGAGTTGAGTGTTTCACTGAATGACATGAATAACAATTAGACAAGGTGTGATATAGTCCCAGGTCACAATAGACAGTGGTTTAGCGCTGTCTTATCAGTACTATTTGCTGCTCAGTAGTTAACTCTCTCTCTCTACCTCTCTCTCTCTCTTTATGTCTCTCTCCCTCTTCTGTCCAGGTAGTGACAGTGTTATGTGTTGAACAGACAGCACATTCTAAAAGACTACTTTCAGCTTATATTTCTATACCTTTGAGTCAGTCGTCCAAATCCCAAACTCACACCACATCAATCACAAGTTAGACCTCCTTATACCCGAATCATACCACATTACCATACTTTTAGCCTACTCGGTGTGTTTTCTGCTGCACTCACCCCTCAATCCATTTGTACTAATGTAAGTCTGTGCAACTTGCCATCTAATTTTCAGTAAGTCCTCAGAGAATGAACAGCTATAAAACATTGTTCAATAAGATGATTTTTTTTTCATATGCTTGGTATCGTTGAGTGCTGTTGAAATAAGTTTTTTTGCTGCACTGTTCCTCCCAAATTTCACATATGTCTATGCAGAATTTGTTAGTTGAATTTTGAAACAGTTTCACAAGTTTTCTGGGGTCTAATAAACCCCAATCATGAATGTAAATCTGCAGAGTAATGAAATGTACATTCTTTGTCTGTAAAAGACTTTTTGGCAAACAACACAGTACCATTTAGTTTCATTTCTGTATTTCGTCACCTTCAAAGGGAAGGGTCACAGCTTCAAAACGTTAGTCTATATTAGCTTTTGATAAGGTCAGAATAAAAAATACTGTTGTTATTATTATTATTATTGTTGTTGTTGCTGCTGTTGTTGTTGTAAAATTTTAAAGTTGAATCTCCTGTTTGAGTATCATTTAGCAGTTATGTTGTAGTTAAGAGTTGCATGAAGGAAGCCATGAAACATGGGAAAAGTAAGCCTATTTCTTTTTACAGAAGTGTGCATCCCTTTAATGTTGGCAATGTCGATGGAAGCCTTTACAGCCACAGGGGTCTTTATTTTCAGCAGAATAGCTATGGGGCCCCATGTCGGCACTTCACAGAGTACACTTCCCAAAGATGAAAAAAATCCTGGCTTTTCCTGGTGGAAAAGTGAATGTTTCTCCATTTTCAAGTGGGTATCAGATGAAGACATCACATCCATCAGCTTGGATGTTGAGTTCACTGATGGAGAGTGAAACAGGCTAGGGTAGAGGCGAGAGGCCTGCCCCAAAAAGATCCAAGACAAGGCGTGTAATCAAATGGCACAGCATGACTAAAGCAGAAGTAAATTACAAAATAAAAATGTCTGAGGATTTTGTCAGAGCTCGAAAGGCTGTGACTGCAGATGGCCTCCCTAAACTCTGCTAATCACTCATCCATCTTGTTTATGGCCCGCTATTAACTGTTTAGCTGTGGGAAAACTGATGGACTGACTATCTATCTATCTATCTATCTATCTATCTATCTATCTATCTATCTATCTATCTATCTATCTATCTATCTATCTATCTATCTATCTATCTATTGAAATTAATCCCCATGAGTACTGCTGATTGTTTTTACTTTCATATTGTACAATTTCCTTATTATATAAATTTCCTAGGGGTCATTTTTTCCAAATTTTTTTTCCAAAACAGAAATGTGTGCAAACACATGCAGGAGGCTCATCAGTTTAATATTTAAACATTTTTAAACATTTTTTAAATGGTGTATTTTTTATTTATATAATAACAATAAAACAAATCTAATGGCTGATATTATGACATGACCTGCTATGTAGTTGTTATCGATTTTAATGGTAAATACTAGTAATTGTATTAAGTTGCTGTAGCAGATGCTTGTCCTGTAGCACAATATTGGGCGAGGCAGTCAGTGCTGTGTGTTTTGTAAGTGCTGTGAGGCCTCTGCATCTGTTTCCATGCTGAGACCATGTTGGCACCTGTCATTTTAAGTACAGAATTTAGAATATCTTCAGAAATAAATACAAACTAACCAATTCACTATGATCAAAATATTTCAATTAAATTTTCAAGTAACAACGGAGAAAAACTTGGTTGAAGTTAAATAATATACATTAAATAATATCTAATACACAATAAACACAAAATGTACCCCAGAACCATTATTTGCACCCTTCACTAATATTTGATTTCAGAACCTTTGGCAACAATTACAGCTTCTAAACATTCCTTGTAGCCATCTACAAGCTTCTTCTAGCTTGTTATTATTACAGTGAACAGTGAATCTGGGATTCAGGTCCAGACTCATTGCTGACTAAATTAATACAGTTCATCCTTTCCCTAGCCTTTGCCCCTGGAGTCCTTCTTGGTTTAGTGTGTGAAATATGGTCCAGAGTGAAACCACCACTCCAAATTGATCAAGGTCATGCTGATGTTATTCAGATGTCTTGTGATGTCTTTATTCCATAATCTGCATCAACCTTCACAGACGTTTTCATTGAGTTTCTTAGCACCAACCCTAGAAGCGTCTTAACAGTATGACGAATGTGAAATTTCTTGATAACATCACAAACTGTTGAAACAGGAATTTTAAGATCTTTGGCAAGTGTCTTGTAACCTTTGGAATTCTTATGCTTTTTGATAATATGTTTTGATGCTCTCAGACAGCTCTCTTGTCTAAACTACAAACAATTAGTCACTTTATAGGCTGTTAAACCTTTATTTATTGATTAGTCCAGGTCACGTGAACACTGAAAATTATGTAGAGGTGAGTCCTACTTATTTTTGATTTTGTTTGAGGAACTCATTTTAAATTCATCACAAGAAGGCCAGTTGTTGTTTCTGGGGTTATTATGCAAGATTTTTTTTATTTTCTTTTGTTCAGTAACCATGGGCATTTTAATAAATATTCTGGTTGCACAGTATTGTCTCAATCATATTCATTTATGGAGATATTCTGAATCATGTCTTTGAAATTCAGGGGAGCTAATAATTTTGACCATGGACTGTTCAATAGACCTTTAAGGGCAATTGTCAAATCTCTTTACATCCAAATACATAATTGAAATGGTCCAAAGCACATAGTAGCCTATTGAAAAGTGTTAAGTATTAAATATTGGTATGAAATATAGCAAAATTTTCCGGTTTCTTTACTATGAGATATTCCCTGCTTTTTCATTCAAACTTTTATTATTAAAATTTTATTTATTTCGGCAAAGCTTTTTAACTATGACTGATGCATTGAACTGATATATTTTTTAGGTGAACCAACAAGGCTTAAAACATATCTTTGTCCCAAACATGGAGAATCTAACACCACTTTTTTGTTTTGTTAATTTGAAACCGGAGTTGCATTGTGTAAATATACAAAGTGAAAAAAGTCAGAGAGTCAGAAATTGTCGAACTCGTATTTTCAAAACGTTTCATTACAAATCGTATCAAAAACACTGGAAAATATAATGATAATGCCCTAATAATAATGGTCTATTGAGTAGAAAGACAATATATGTCTGGGTTTATATTTAGTTCAAAGTAAAACCACCGAAGATACATGTTTGGAAAGGACTTGGCTAATGTTTGGGCTAACATTACTCTTGATCCCATCGGATCCAAAGTAATGTTGAATCCAAAATGGAACTTATCACATACCATATAAGCAAGTTTTCAAACATCATGGAATATTGTCAATTTAAATTGTTTGGTAATGAGAAAAGGATAATTTAGGAGGAGAGGATGAGGCTTTATCAAAAAAATAAAAATAATCAATTCCTATTTTTTCTACTGCCTCTGCCCTATGGGTTAAAATTATAAAGAAAGAATAGACTATGAAACAGTTGAATATGCCACAGAAAAACCAAAATAAAAATTGTCCTATTATTGTGCCCTGTTGCTCGGCAGCCGAAAGCTGCCCTAAGCCTGGCTCCTTGCTGCTGAGTTATAGCACGGTGCTGTTTTTTATTTTTATTTTTTTTGGGGGGGGGCAGGGTGATGCCTCCTCTGTCACTCTGCCTGTCTCTCTCAAGTGTAATTATGCTGAGCTATGGCTCGATACAAGACAGCGCCTCTCTCATTTTCTCGCTTGATGGGAGTTTATTGTTTGTGTCTAAGTGTAATTGGCCTGATCATTGACACAATGCGGTTAAATACTAATTGGCACGAGCTCGCGCCGACGCGCGGCGGCAGTGAGGCCCAGTATGTAAACGAGGATGAAGTCAAGCTGACAGAAACATTTCCTGCTTGTAACAAGTTATCAAACTTTACAGAGAAAATTTAAGCGGACCTGGAATACATAGTAATTGGACAGCTCTCCGCCTTGCGCTCTAATTACCGCTGCCCAATATCTGACTGACTCACTCACAAACACACACACGAAGGAAGAGGGAAGGAGAGAGAAAGAGAGAGAGAGAGGGAGGGAGGGAGGGAGAGTAATTGATTGCCTTCCAGTCAGCAATAACTTGTTACTGGTTGTGAATCGCTGCTGCTTTTTGCTCATCACTGTCCACCGGATGGCTTCGGTGCGTGTCTCGTTGTGCGTCATCCTGGAGAAGTGGCTCGGAGACGCGGTGGGGCTCTAGGTGGAAGTCAGAAGTATCCGTGCAGCCTGCAGCTCGGCGGCCAACATGCGGCTGTAGAGGCACCTGCGATCCGAGCGGCGGAGTATCTTCCCTCTGCTGTAATCCCTCTCTCTGGGCAACTTTACCACAGCCTGCCAGCTTTGAATCGCCCTTGTATAAACTACAACAGTCAGGTGTCACCCGCTGAGCCGCCATGACCTCTGAGGACGACTCGAAATGCCCAGCGGTGCTGGAGGAACGAAGGCGCAGTCCGCTGGATCAGCTCCCGCCGCCTGCCAACTCCAACAAGCCGCTGACGCCTTTCAGCATTGAGGACATCCTCAGCAAGCCGTCTGTGAAAAGGAGCTACTCCCTGAGCGGAGCGGCGCACCTTCTCTCTAGCGGAGAGAAGCTGGTCTCGGCGGGACACAGCCTGCCCGGCCGGGCACTGCTCAGTCAAACCTCCCCGCTCTGCGCGCTGGAGGAGTTGGCCAGCAAAACCTTCAAGGGCCTGGAGGTCAGCGTCCTGCAAGCTGCCGAGGGTAAAACGCTGCTTTACTTCACTGCGTTGTCCTGTTGTTATGAGAAATATAAGCATGCTCACCATTGCACTAGTATAACAGCAGCAGCCTTTTCCCTGAGAACTGACATATTAAATAATCTAAAGGGGAATATGGAGAAAACGGGAATTTTAATGTAGCCTACAATAGTTTTTTATTAAATGGTTGTGGTTATAGGGAAAAAAATCTGTAATTTGTTGTGGGCAAAAGTGGGCCCAGTGATATTTTCATTAGATTTATTATTCATTTAGTGAAATACTGGAGACATTGGTGAGGATAATATGAAAATTCTAAAAAAAAAAAAAAAAAGAGTTTACAATTAAAATAAAACGACAAAGCATTGTTTTTGTACAAATAGAAATTAATTTATTATCTAAATCAATTTTCCGATTCAATATTCATTCTTGCTTTATGCACATTTTCAATTTCAACAGTAAAAGTTTGCCAATAAGCAATAAATAACAATTATGCAAGGAAATTTGAGAAATGGTATCTTTGGAAAGAATTAAGAAATCTGCTCAGACAGTATTCAGGATATTGAAGAGAAACGTTTATGAGCAATATCTGATGCCTGATGGTGGCCTGAATAAAATCTAGTCGTCCATCGCTGATTATGCTGTGTTGACTGAACGAGTGGCTTTAAGTTTTTGTTGGCTCAATCTTGGTTTTTGGACGCAGATGCCTTGCTTAAAGTTTGTGTCAATTGAGTGAGTGAGTTTGTCTGAATGAGTTAATGCCATTTCTGCCCCTCTTATGATCCAATTCGTCTCTTTCTTTTAGGCAGAGACGGTTTGACGCTCTTCGGCCAGAGGAACACCCCTAAGAAGCGGCGGAAGTCTCGCACCGCGTTTACTAACCACCAGATCTACGAGCTGGAGAAGCGCTTTCTGTACCAGAAGTACCTGAGCCCGGCAGACCGGGACCAGATCGCCCAGCAGCTGGGTCTTACCAACGCACAGGTCATCACTTGGTTTCAGAACCGGCGGGCTAAGCTCAAGCGGGACCTAGAAGAGATGAAAGCGGACGTGGAGTCCGCCCAGGCCGCGGGCGCTGTGGCCTGTGAAAAGCTCTCTAAACTGGCCGAGCTGGAGAAATGCGCGGCGGGAGGTATGGGCGGAGGGACGGTTTCCGCTCTGGGACACACCGAGCCCGACCCCATGTCCTCCAGGTCCCCCCGCGACACCACTGCCGAGAGCCTCGACCCCAGAAGGCCGCGCACTTCGCCTTCTTCCTCCGTGTCGTCGTGGCACACAGACCGCATGAGTAGTAACTTCTGCTCGGAGGATGAAGATGAGGAGATAGACGTGGATGATTAAAGGTGCCATGTGAAGTGCCCCAGTGTGCGCGCTTACGGCAGCAACGCTGGCTTTACGAGGATGTCAGCCTCCACGCGTGGACATGCAGCGACGCGGCCGAACTGTTCACACACAGTCCCAGAGGCCCACTGCTTTCTACTGAGTACAAAACGATTGAGACGTTTGTAAACAGACAAAATCGAGAGACGCTCAGAAGGGAAACATGTAGGTGCACAAACACACACGAGTCAGATGGCTATTTGGTTCCAGTCATGGAAATATTTCACCGCATGTTTCATTTGCTTTTATTTTGAAATGGCCGAGAAGGCCTCTATGAATAATTTTTAAGTGCTGATGCCGGGTGTTTTTGATATATTAATTGTTCTGAAATGATAATCATACAGTAAATGTGTAAAAGAACTAAATCACTTATCATTTAAATCACATATATATTTAATATATTTATAATGCTTTGTACACCCTTTAAGTGCCTTTATGAAACAGAACGCAGAAAACTGTACAAATTGTTATGTAAACGCAACTGACGATGTAAAATAAAACGACGCTTTCAGATATTTAGTATTTCGCACATTTCTATAAATTGTTCCTTTGGAATATAGGGAATAATTTTGGTCTCATCATATATCCGTTTAAAAGTCAGTTCCCCAGATTTGAGGTTTTGTGTTTAGGAGGATTGTGGCGCACGAACAGATTCATTAGAACAGCAAGCTGCCTTCTGACCTCCTGCGATTATTTTCATTTTTCTCTGTGAGAAATACAATCTGGAGGCAAGAGGCCCTGAGAGAGACAGAGAGACGGACAGACAGAGAGAGAGAGAGAGTTCCCTAGGGGCTGCTCTCAAGCAGAGCGAAATACAGAGACAAGCGTGTCCCCCAGCCGCACCGTCCGACGGGTCTCAGCGCACAAAGGCGGCCGGAGTAGAGGGTTTCACAGGCCATATGTTTTCACCATTCTCCTCTCAATTAGGAGTCACTTTGATGAATTGACTTAACACGTCTTTTCAACAGTGCAGCCTCCCCTTTGTCCCACATAATGCAGACATACTCGCTGGGCTGCGTTAAAACACGGCCATGAATGTGAATGGAGTTCGGTGGGCCTGTCCAAAGTTTGTGTGGGTGTGAGAGCCTTGAAATGATTGACTAGAAGCTGACAGAGCTCTCAGTCACACCCTTCATCTGTTTTCATCAGCTACCTGTAGCAGTCTGCGTCCGTAGTCTGAGGGGCAAAAAGGCTTAGTGTATAGACCTAAATGGACCGAAATAAAAGTAAAAAAACTAACAAAAAAACAACAATATTTTCGGAATAAATGACACACAGGCTACACTGAAAAACGTTTCTCAGTGACTTAATGTAGCTTTGCAATTGCTTGAGGAATACTACAAAATCTTTACATTTTTATTCTGATTTTCGCAGATTATCAGTAGTTATTTCCGTAATTTTCGCTGATCTCCAGGTCCACTTTTTTGCAGAACCTTTAACGGAACTTCATTTCTTCAACATTGTTCAGTCAGATAGTGAATTTCCGTGTAAACCAATAATTATGTTTTCTTTGACGCTTAATTTCTACTCTTTAATTTTCCACGGAAGAACCTAAACAGTCGATACTATAAATGACCCATCACCAAGCCCTACAAATACATACATATTAGTGGTCAGATTATGTTCTAGAATACAGTCATATATAAATAATTGAGGAAATATATAAAACGAGATATGTCGAATTTAAGTTTAGTTCAGAGAGAAAGAAAAAAGGGGAAAAAAATACCAGTTTCCCCACAGGAATGGCTCCTTCTTTAGTATGGATATGTATAGACTATAAATACAATAAAAAAAGGGACCATGCGATGAGGACAGGGACTGTCTGTGACTGTTTTACACTTTTAACTTTTCAGTAGTAAGCAGGGATCACACTGCTGGGAAACAACATGGGGTTCTTTAATGGGCAGATGTGGGCCAAATACTGGAGCAGAGAGAGAGGGGGAGCAAGAGAGAGAGCAAGAGAGAGAAGAATCATTTACTCAATCTGGCGGAAAATTGAAGTTTGATGGATGCCCCCCTGCTTAAACAACTGGACCTGACACCGCCCCCTCCCTTTCTTCCTGCTGGACCTCGAAACAACTGGCTTCTACCATCTGGGGCCTGTCAACAAATTAAAAAATATATTTATACACAATTGGAGTATTCATTAGTATTGTTACACCAAGTGCATTTAAAGCTTGCAAGCTTTAAAATGTAATAATAATAATAATAATAATAATAATAATAATAATAATAATAATAAAAAATAATAATAATAATAATAATAATAATAATAACCTATAACAACAACAACAACAGTAATAATAATATTAATAATAATAATAATAATAATAATAATAATAATAATAATAACATTAATAATAATAATAACAGCCTACTAGTAACAACAGTTGTAGTAGTAGTACCAGAAAACAAATGCTATTTAGATAATGATCTCCATTACAGACTGCCAATGGAGATCATTACTGTTCTAAATAACACTCAAAATAATCACATATTGATACCTTGTTGATTATTACTGTCATTACTAATCATAAAAACAAATATTAATTATTATCATGATTATAGTGCACCATGCCTTGAGCAGTTATATCAGGTAATCAGTGAACAGAGGCCATACAGTTGTTATTATTCAGTCTTGTTCATTCAGAACAAATGCTTGTCCAGTGCAATGTGCTCTTCAGTACTCTGTTTTTATGTAAAGTACTGCACTGTTCAGTGTTGTAACATGCAGTGCAGTGCTGTGTTTTGTTTTGTTGTGTTCTGTTGTGCTGTGTTGAGCAGTGCTGTGATGTAATTTTCTGTGCTGTACTGACTCTGCAGCTCTGGCAGGGGAGCAGTGTGTGTTAAGCAGGCGTCTGTGCTCTTTGTTTCTGTGTGTTTGGAAGGGAGCTGAAGAAATGAGCTGCCTCTGCCACAGGGCACAGCTTGATTGATCACTAAATGGGGCTGATTTGAAAGTTTTAGTTATAACGTGCCTGTAGAGCCCCTTAACACTTCAAACTTCAATTTTACGGGCTATTGAACTAAGCGTGTCCCTGACAAAATTGATATATGTATTAATTTACTTTAAGCGGTGATTAATTACTATCCACAAAGAGAATTATCCGAGACTTTTTCCCTCCCACCTCTGAATTTGCATATTAATCAAATTCTAGTTGATAATTCAGATGGAGAAATGGATTTAGCACTGCTGGAGGGCGTAATAATCTCTCTTTTTCTGTTTCCACTCATACACACAATCTCTTGCACTCCCTCCCTTGGGCCTAAGTCCTAACTCTCTCCCTGGCTGCTAAGCTGCTTGTCGAGTGTATTAAAATCAGAGATGCAGAACAAGTTCAGCCAGCTATTTGGTGAAAACAGAAATTGCCTGTCCACTTTTATGATGTGTTCATGCTGAGCAGGCTCTTCTTAATGTGGCCTGTCAGAATGCCAGAGGATTTACAGGGGGCAGGCAGGGAGCTATTGTGTGTGTACATGCATGTGTGTTGATTAGGCCTATGTAGGTACAGTATGGTCTTGTGGTAGTCACCTGCATGTAAAACCAACTGTATAGATGAATCGAAGTAAATGTTTAGGCAGATGTGAGGAAAGAAAAATATTCTTTAGGTTAATAGAAGAGGGCAGAATTATATGAATGTATTGATGCAAGCAGAATGCTTCTTACGTATCCATCCAGTTATATATGAAAATTTTTTTACAAACACATGCAGTGTATTTAAAGACAGGTAAAATCACTGAAGCCCACTATTTTTTACTGAAATGTTAAGGAATTAAATACTTTTTTAGTCCTTATAATATCAATATAAGTATGTATAAGTTCAACACAAATGGTAACAAATTGGGCCAATTGACCTTTTGTTATATATCAGGTTAGCTAGTATCAGAATTTCATGCATATTTCCTGGAGTCATTTATTCAATTAGCACACTTTTTAAATATACTTTAAAATAACTTCCACATAGAAATGTCTGATTCCTTGAACATAAATCAGCATACCCAAGTGTACCCAGGCTGGCATGTGTTTTTTTTTAAACTTCAGCGTATAACTTACGTGTCCACTAGGAAGCTGTGTCATGTTTATCAATCCGCAATGTAAAGTAAATGAGGAAGAAATCCCGAAACATGGCAGTAGGGGCAACCGAAGGCTCTCAGCACAGAGGGGGTGGAGCATTCTCAGGGAGTCCTTCTGATAAAGTAGTTTTAAAATTCACAACTGTAAAATAATTGATATATCTTATCCTATCCATAGATGAATATCATCACTTATTTAACCAAGCAAGCCTATGTTTAAGAAAACATATAGTGAAGCCACTTTGTCAGATAAACTTTTTCTGAGGAAGAAAAAAAAAAAAACAGGTCACCAGTTGTGTTAAAATGTTTCAGCAAGGACTCTCTACGTGCATTGGTGGATGAACAATTCAGCACCACCATCGTTAGACAGCGACAGGCGGGTACATTTTCATCCATCTGGCAGTACTATGGCGTTCTTACATGGGAATAACCGTGTAATAACCATGTAATAATTACTATATAGCTGGGTGGTCTAGAACACTGCAAGTCTATTCAAATATAAATACACAGTGGTCTACATCACCAAAGATCTATTCAAATATTTAAAAAAATGATGCAGTAAACATGAAGTTAAAAAACAGATTGATCTGACATGCTATTTTCTTCAAAACCAAAATTGAACTTAATAAAGACTAACCATGGATGTTTCACTCACCAGTTGTTGTCCTTGCTCAGCCTGCTGTAGTCTAGTGTATCTGTGTATTCCACCATCCTCCATAAAACTAAGAAATCTTAACAGGCTAGCAGACTTTGTACATATCACAGTCCATTTTTAAAACTTCCCCCTCCTTCATGATATTCTTTGATTGATGCAGCTAAGATGTTAGAAGAGCACAAGATGCAATTAAACTCGTCTCTCTAAATTTTACCACATAGCTTTATTTTAAAAAATCACAAGCCAGTACACTATCCACTGTTACAGTCCAGCCAAAAAATAGATCAGTTCGGGCCCTTACTGAGCATGGGCCCTGGTGCAGTTGCACCCTCTTCCCCCCCAGTCACTCCACTTGTTGGTGACAGTATGAACAAACCAAAACATCTGTTACTTGATAGTGAAAACTTTGGATTTATCAGTCTTAGCAGTCTTGTCATTTGTAACATGACAATTGATCTATTATGTCATGTACTGAATCTTGGTAGAAAAACATTTATGACCATTTCACTATGTACATGGCATTTAAAAGGCCAGTGCCACTTGGACTATTCCATCCCACCCATCTCAGAGTACTACATTCCATCTGCCCATTGTAATGCATAAGACGCTGTTCAGCAGAGTTTGTTTTGGTAAGTCAAGTCACAGACTGATATAATTTCAGTTACACTCCTCTTTGTGATGATAATTCTTGCTCTTTTCATGTTCACTATCACTACTCATGCTATTGAGACCAACTAAGTGAAAGTGAATGTTCATAGTATTGGTTTCCACTTGTGTGGAGCCTATGTTAATTTATTACATTCATCATTTGGCATTTGAAAGCTTGTTGTATAATTATGCTCATATTTAATCTAAGCATGTACAAGCTGTTTATATAGCTGTACATTCAAATTTGTTGCATTGGTTGTATTTGTATTATATCCAGATATTGTAGGCACATTATGTTACATGTGAGTCACATAGTTGGAATTTTATTAAATGTTAGATGTAGCCAGCTTTGATGAATAAGTGGCATCATTTCACCTCATAGTTCAACATTGTGGTAATGCTTAGCATGACAGCTACTATTTTATGTAATTATTTGTATTATATTATTCTTAGGTTGTTCATTTCTTCTTTTCAGAAACCACACAACCATGCAAACCTCCACCCAAACAAAAGCATCTTTCTACGCCACTTGTCAATACTTTTTGTAGTAATAAAGTTCTCCTCATTGGATCTCCTCATGATTGAATCAATCACTTTTGTGATGGGCTGTGATTTTCCTGGAGCCCAAGTATACAAGAGAGGCCACTGTCAGTCAGTCTTTTTTTTAATATGATCCTACAAGCCAGATCCCATCTCACCACTGACAAGAATGTCCAAGTTACCAGAAAAACAGTACAGTGTGCGGGTATGGAGGCAGTCATCCTGCCCCACATGCCTGATAGACTATGATCTCTCCGGCTTTCATCGGAAAAGTTGAACTTTGGAAACCTGTTCAGCAGAATGAAGTGGATGCGAAAGGGAAAAGGAGGGTGAAGTGGGCATGGAGTATTCATTATCACCCATTGGTCAGGATGCTTTACTCTCCCCACTGTTGTCCACAAAGTAGTGTGGCTCCTATGAGAGAGTCTCATCAGCATGAACATCGTGAAGTTGGTGCAGACAAAGATGCTCTGCTCAAGGAGCTGGAGTTTAGAAAAAAAAAAACAAAATAACAGACCTTGATACCTGAACAAACACAGTCATTTGAACTAAGGGTAATTTAGCCATCAATGCTCCCTTTATACTCACCAGGTCCACAGACAGGTAGAACACTTAAGAGTTCTAGTCAAGCAGCTTCAGGCAACTAGCTTATCTGCACAGCCCACATCAACCAGGGGCCCAGTAATCACAATTCCTGGCATAAGCCATCTGAGCGTCAGAGAGATATAGGTATCAAATACTTGCTGACCAACTCAAGGCAGAAGAGGCATAACGGGGTTTTGACTCCCACAGCAACTCATACCTTCACTGAACCCATGGCAGCTCTCTACTTGTAATATGGGTTGCCCCAGCAGCTGGCTGTATAATGGATAAATGGATGGGTCCACAGTTATAAGTTTTATCACCAGAGGCTTCAGGGTATTTGTCCTATTTGTATAATCCTTAGTGAGTCTTTTGGAGCAAATAGAAAGAAAAAGTGAAGTCAAACTCAAATGCCGCTCCCATGTTTCCTTCCTGTCTGTTAGGGAAACTCCCCCATGATCTGCTGCTACATTCAGCCTCTGAGGGTACCCGTACCAATTCTTCTTGACCTGACTGATTGGCTAGAATATGAGCTCCCAAGTGCAGAAAGATAATACCAGGTTCCACAGAAGCTAAACGAGGGACAGGGAACCAAAGCCCAGAGAGCAAAAGAAAACTGCCAAGTCAATAATTGGGCACTCAGTAGTTCTCATGAGCACCGCTGGCTAACCCCAGAAGGACGCAGCTTCACCACCAACCTGAACAGGGACGATGTACCACCCCTGTTGTGACAATAGCAAGTTATCCCTGAATAGCGGTTGATTTTAAGATGTTCAGTTCCACCCAAAGGTAGACCCACATTAGAGAAAATAACCTTCGCTGGCACTGTGGCCAAGGCCATCATGCTACCAACTTTAACCTTGACATGCGCTGCAAAATCTTCATCAGCAGACACCTCCTTTTGCTGTATGACATCAACAAGTGGGATACTGATGGCAGAGACAAGGTAGAAATGCAGTCAGAGTGCATTAAAGCCCCCCTTAATAACATCACAGAGCAGGTCTTATACATTAATAGGGCAATGAAGGAATGAAAGATGCTGCTGAGGGTCAGTAAATTGGCGTTGAGACATGGAGACAGAACCGTGGATGCGTGTGCAATTCTTGATAATATGTCGGAACCCACTATCCTCCACCCAGCAGCAGTACCCAAGAAATATACCTCTGTAGCCACTGCATAGTGTCTTCTGAATTCTCCTCATTGGCTCCGATCATCCCCTATTTATCAAGTCAGTCAAGCCAGTACATCTGAGGCCCAACTTAGGTAGACCCTTCAGGGACCAGCACAGGGTATGAGGCAATATCTGTCAGAGCAGGAGCGTTTGTTCACCTCGTCACCAGCAGCTAACTACAGCCATGTAAAGAAGCTGTGAAATGAATGCTCTGTACTAACAAAGTGAAACGACCTGCACCCCTTCACAACAAGATAGGGAAGCACTGGTCTTTCTGGGGAGCAAAAAAGGTAAGGTTGGAGATAGAAGGTGTCTACAGATATGCTACCACTCTTTGTGTGGTCAGCATCAGTCCACTCTCCAGGCACCAAAGGAGGCAGTCCTCCCTCTTCTCCAAGCCATAGAAAAAAGGCTAGCAACAGACCCAGAGAAAGTGGCAGCATATAGTGCTGAAATTCAGAAAATGGTCACTGCAAGCCATGTCAGGAAGCTGGAACCAAATGTGTGTCGTATATCCCACATCATGGTAACACTCAACGGGATTAACCAGATGGCATTCAATTGCTCACTGTTGAAAAAAAGGGCTGGAAAACCCCTTTCAAACACCACTCTCCTCATCACTCTTGCCCCAGAGTTTGTTAATATTGACCGGCTCATCCGAGTTGAAGCAAGGCTGCTTTATTCTACTAAGATGGGTTCCAAGATCCTACACCCAATCATTCTTAATCCAAAGCATAAAATCAAACAGCTCCTTATCCACTTTTATGATGACCAGCTTCACCATCATGCAAGTGAATGACTGTTTGCAGTTAAGGAGGAAATATTGGATTCTTTGAATAAGAGATTTTTTTTTGACACCTTCGGCATTGTTGCACTGAATTGCCCTGAAGTGGTGTGGAAAGCTACAGATCCCTAAAATGGTAGTTCTTACCACCGCTAGGCTACGTCTCTATAAACTGGCCTTTTCTTTGAGAGAGACTCAGTGTTTCGCCCCCTAATACATAAAGATTGTTGGAAGAAGGAAGAAGAAATGGCTGATCATCTTCAAGTGCATGACCACCAGCAAAGTGTGCTTGGATCTCCTCACCAATGTTGACACAGCCTCCTTTTTGATGGCTTTGAAAAGGGTTGTGCCTGCTGTGAAAAACCTTTTGAGCTGCCATCTGACCAGGGCACAAAATTTAAATGTGCATAATGGGAACTACACAACAGATTCTGTTCACTTCTGCCAGGCCTACAAGCCCAGCTTGAATTCCAGTGGATCTAGTTCATCTTTAAACTGCCAAACACTCCCCATTTTGAGGGTTTTGAAGAGAGAAAGGTAAGGGCACTAAAGCAAGCACTTCAAGTCACCATTTAGACACAGTCCATCAGTGCAGAGATTCTACAGACTGTGCTTGTGGATATTAACAGCATCTTCAATTCTTTGCCATTGGGCTACATGTCCTCAGCTGTGGCAGACCCATCACTCCCAACACCCTGCTGATAGGGCAGTCTGATGCATCACTGACCCAGATGGTGTACTCAGAATCAGACCACCTTGGAAGATGCCTGTGGCGCCATAGCCATCTGCTGGCAGACCAGTAGTGTAGTGTATGAAGATGCTTTTCAACAGAGTTTGTTTTCTGAGTTACAGTATTTAGTTGAGTCTTAATACAGATGTTCACTGTTGTGTAAGTTTGGTAAGTCATAAGTATGTCAAGTTATAGACGGATATACTTTCAGGTTCATTTCTCTTGGTGATGATAATTCTTACTCTTCTCATTACCACTACCACTAGTCCTGCTAATTGAGTCCAACTAAGAAAAAGTGAATGTTTGTGGTGCTGGTTTTCCACCTGCGCAGAACCCGTGCTTAATTTACCTCATTCAGTGTGTCCTTTTTGATCATCTGGCATTACCTCCCAGGCCATGATCACGTTTGTCACCACAATGTGAGTGGGAAAAGAATTTATTCATATTCAAATCATAATTTCTAGGATACAGAGTGGTTCTTATTGGGTGGAGAGGAAGGGTCCATGACTGATATACTGTATATAACTCATATAAAGTACATACATACTGAAGGGGGAAACACATTTAAGGTTAAAATGCTTTCATCTATATAAAACTGGCAGTTTATTTCATAACATATAACAGCTGAGTAGGTGGGAGATCATAAAAACTTTTGACGGTGTTGGACTTTAGCAAAGTAAGGCTATTTCCTGGAGGCAGAACATAGCAGTGTAAACTCAATTTGTACCGAAGTTGCAAAAATACTAGGAGAAAATACTTGGTTGTTCATTCAGGGTCAGTATGAATCGTCACATTATATTCAGTAGAAGGTGTACTGTTTCTGCTCAGCAGATGGCAGACTCATTTAGGATTTAGTTCACAGAATGATTTCTGCTTGCTTTTTTCCTCTGCTTATAGTCTTTAATCATTTCTTTTAGGTGAGTAGGGCAGAGGCCCAGTGTACCCATGGTCCACTACTGACATACCATCATATGTTTTTGGACTGCCTGATGGTTTTCGGCTTCCAGTCCTACATGAGAACTGTTTTAGAGCTTGAGCTTCTTATGTCCCACTGTGTTTTTTTCTGTCCACACTGAGCAGTAAGAATGTCACAAAACTTAAATATCTGATGACCTTAACAGCGGGTAAAATAACAACAATTCTGAGCTGCTGGTTTGACCCTAAGGCTGAACATACTCCTCAGTGATGCTCCTTCTTCACAGATAAATAATGACTGAATAAGAGGCTCAGCTGCTGTGTGGCACTAGAGGCCTTTGGTGATGGTGGTTGGCCTGACTTTAATGTTGTACCCCTTCATTCTCACAACACCATTCAGCACTGGGGTTACCTGTCTGTTGTTCTTCTACTGACATCTTGTGGTCTTTTCATCATATTACATTCATATTCAAAGATTAGATACAGCAGTTCATTTCTCTCTCTGTAGGAGTTATGTCAGTGGTGAGACTTTGCAGACTTTTTGATTGTAACATAAGGGACATCTCTACAGTGATGTTACATTGGAACTTAACTTTCTGATAAGATCTAAGTCAGCATCATAGCTTATTAAGTGTAAGGGGAGTTTTCAGTGCAGTATAATCATTTTGGTCACCTGAACATGTTTTTCCTCTGTAAAAAAGGGTGAGCTGACATGTGTAGGGCCAGGATGAGGAAAACACCACACCTTGTTGGAAACACAAGAATGAGCAACTGTGAGGAGAGTCAAAAGTCCAAAGACAATGATGTAATTGTGCTCACCAAAACTTGATTAACAGCAGAGTGACATTGCTGTAAAATATCTAGCCACCTGGGATGATGAAAATGAAATACAACAAACATTTTCCACCATTTGAAAAAGTAACATCACCAATGAACCAGCCCAGCATACAGAAAGCCAAAGACTGTACTCCCAAACTGCAGCCCTAGCAGCCAAATTCGGTACAAGCCTTTTGTGGTAGTAGGAGTTTAAACCCCACCAGCTGTCATTACTGTCTGACTTTTCACTCAGTACCCCACATGATAGGAGTTCAAAAATAAGCAGGGGCACAGAGAATGCAGTTTAATATTTTATAGCTAAAGACAAGATTCCAGTTAGAATAGTGGCAAAATTAGGTTACAAAAGCTAATGAAAGTTTTTGACTCCAGGATGGAAACATTTGAGAAGAGTACTACCCAGGTTTTTATGCAGAGTGTATGGGAAATACATTTTGCCACCACTTCTGAGATGTAACCCATTAACACAATTACATGAGCCTGACAAGCCTACAACTTATACCATGCTTGTTGCAGAGAGTATTAAAAATATTGATAAAAAAAGATTTTTAATAACCATAAAAGCTTTTTTAAAATTTATGTAGGATTCATTCCTAAACAAAATATACCCATTGATTTTCAGATTAAATTTTCAGATAATTAAATATTCTTAGAACTGGTATCTGAAAACTCTGGGATCCTTACTAGTCACAGACCCACTGCTGTGTTAGCATAAACAATAATGAACATTTCGTCAGTTATTAGGTGTATTTCAGAAATTTTAGTAATGCATCAGGGAGTTGGATGCTGTTATTAGCCTGTTATACTTATTAAGCCTGGTGAACAGAAGACATTCACACATTTCATTGACGTAATGCATTCGCGAGCCCTTGATCCTTTGAAGGTGTGTCAGAAAGTGAGGAATGGCCAAGACGCCCTCACTCTCCAAAAATGTCCTCACTCCCAAGGTCTGACACTCATACAAGTACACACAGAGACACAAACACACACACACACACACACACACACACACACACAGGCACACATGGGTCTGTCAGACACCTCTCTCTCCCTCTGTATCTGTGTCTCTCTGTCTATTAGTAGATTTGAAGAGGTTTTTTCTGGACATTTTTTTATATGTGGTATTAAATACAGTTGACTAAGAAAGCAAAAATGGCGCTGTTTAAACTTCGCCCTAGGAAAGGCACAGATGGCTCTGCATGTAAGCAGGAGGCGAAAGGTGCAGGAATCCTTAGATGTCAATGTATTAGTAGAATTTCTTTAAAAGACACAGAGTCACTGGAGTCCGTCTTTGTGTGTTTAATATCTTGCAGCAAGGAGACAAGTCAGCACAGCAGTACAGAGTTGTCTAGAACATAAGCTTTTATAACATATGACATATCTTATAACATGGGTAAGATAAAGCCCGGAACGGCTACACAGACACGCTTATGGCCAAGGCTAAACTCAGAAAACAAGAATCGCCTTGGCACGCAATGTTTCTTTTCTCACAGTATAAGGACATTCTTTCAAGTAAAACAATGGTAATATTAATTTTTCTCATGCAATGCCAAACTAGTTTTTGTCCAAATGCTGAAGTTCCAGATTGTTGATGGACCTCAGATTTTAAAGTGCCAATCAGGACCTGGATTGTTTCCAGTGTACCTGGTATCATGGGGGCTACTGTGCTTCAGGAGAGGACAAACTCATTTTTTGACCAATGCTGATGTGAATCTGGACATTATGTAAAAGAAAGAAGTACTGTTTTTTGCACAGTGTACATAAAACCCAAATAAAGGTATAAATAAAATTCAAAATTGTCCCTATGTCTGTGTCTATCTGTAAAAATGCTTAATTGGTTCTCAATATTTATGTTTTTTTAATTTTCATTAAGAATATATCATTAAACTCCTGAACCTAATGCTGGTCATGTACTGTAGTTCCTCCACTGTGTTAAACTTTAGTTATAAGTGCTGTATTGATGTAAACCACAAGGGGGCATATCCCCACTATGTGTGTATTTGAAAGAAAAACATCATCATCATCATCATTGAAACCTATGACAAATGTAAATTCGTCTAGAGCTACCTATAGTATGGATTTACTCCAGTCTAAATCTCCCCTTGCGCCCATCCTGCTGCAGATCTTTCTTCCTTCCTGGAAATGACTAAGATCCATTCAGAGACACTTTGCAGTATCCACAGAAAGAAGCCACTGGTTTAAATTGCATATCCTGTGGTTTTTTCTACAACATCTTTTTTTCATCATGATGCATTTCCTGGAAATATTTTCACTGTTTGCTGGGATAAAGTGAAGTTCCTAAGACGGCGAAGAGGAAAAAACAAAACCTACAACAGAAAGAAACACATTCTGCTGTGGGGGATCAGAGCTACATCTGACACAGCTGCAATAAGTGTAGTGTTGCTCAAATGTTTTTGTTAAAATGATAGATCCCATAAAGCAGTGCAATGAGGGCAGCTTGAGGCAGATCTGTGGTACAATCAACACACCTCAGGTCAGCTGCTGGCCATGGCAGTAACATATTGTGAAAAAAAAAGGATAATTATTTCCAACCATTTTGTTGTACCACCGACTTTTCCTCCATAGTTCTCCCTCAAGTCAAGTGGCCTGAGCATGAAGCCAGGAGATAAAGTCACGGGTCCAAGATGGTCTCTTCCTCTGAGATGACCCCGTTTTTTAACGTTAGCTCCAGTCAGAGTTCCTGTGGCAGATCCTCAAAGAATTTCTGCACTGGGTTATGGTGCAACGTAGTTAATATTGTGCAACTTATGATATTTTTATATTATGGCCAACACGACAATAACCACATATCCCCACAGTTTTTTTTTTTCTTTTACCATATTTGAATCACAAGGCACAATTTCCAACTGGAATGTGCAGTAATAACAAAGAAATGTAGATCTCACTTAATTTCAGATTCTTTTGTTTACTTAGCTATAGGTTAAAAAGATGCAAAGAAATGACTCACATAGTTTTCTTCTGACATAAAAGCAAGCTTCCAGATGTGCATACAAAGGACTAATATTTTACAGCTGAACAGTTCTGTTTTTAAAATGTTGGTTTACTTCGATTATTGTTCAACATATGACTCAAATACTTGTTTTTTAGGACTAGAAACCTTTTCTGTCTGTGCATTTTTCCCAGTTTGTTGTCTTCATGTAACTCATGTTCTCTATTTTATCACAGAATTAGAATTAAATGCTAAAAGCTGGTCGAACTTGGTAAAGAAAAAAAAACAATTGATCAGTTTAATTCTTAGTAGGTGTTATTAAGTTATTGATGCAATACTAATTCAAAGCGTTAATGTGCAATTCAGATCATAAGTATTTGGTCAGTTCCAAAGTTTTGTTCCACATGATCTGAACTTAAGCACATTCATTTATTAAATGCATTAATTGACACTACATTAAAGCTTAAAGTCTCAGCTTTAATTTGAGTGGGTTCACATCAATAAAGAAAGGACTGTGTAGGAGATATAACTCTTTAAATACACAGTGCCCAAATTTTTGGATTCAAAACTAATTGGACACTTAGCTATTATATGTTTTTAAGGCAGCTGTGTCATTTTAATTTTAGTTCATGCACAAAAAAAGTTCACACATTGAGAAATGCCATTTAGAATAAATTGGAATTAAATGTCAATATGAGGAGTGAAGCGGTGACCCTGCAACTAAAGAAGATAATAACGAGGCTCAAAAAGCAAAAATCTACCGGAAAGATATGTGAAGTTGTTGGTTTGCCCTAAACAGCAGTTGGGTCTGCAGGTGAGAGAAAAATAAAAAAAGAGGCCAAGCACTTGGTAGACTAAGGACCACAAGGCTTGTGGGTGAGCAGAAACTCATTTGAATGGTGAGGGGAAAAACCTTTTATTACTGCACAGGAAGTCCAGAATGCTGTCCAGGATGTAGGCGGACATGTTTCCTTGTCAACGATGAAGAGAAGACATATAGACCATAACCTCAGAGGATTCACTACAAGATACAAATCCCTGGTAAATCTCAATGAACAAATTTCAATTAAACAAAATTCAATCTCTGAAAAAATAATGTAAAAAGGGAAGTATTGAGAAAAAAAGGAACAGCTCAAGACCCAAAGCCACCACTTCATCCGTCAAACTTGGCAGTGGATCTGTTGTGGCTTGGGCATGAATGGCTGCTGATCATTTATTGATGATTTCATTGCTGACCAGAGCAACAGGATAAATGCAGAGGTACAGATTACAACAACACTGAATCAATCTCTGTTCATTATAGCTAAAATGTTATGTAATTACAAATCCTGTCCATTTAACACAATTTTATATGTTTATGTCCAAAGTCCAAGAAGAATGAAACCAATTAATTTGAATAATAGAAATGTTTGACTTATTATAAAGTAATCAAAGGTCCATATTTAAGAACTAACTCAAACAAAAGTCAGTACAACCTCAATTAGCGAGATTTGATTCTCTCATTTTTTAATATTTTGCCTCTCTGCCTTTATTTTTGATGATAGATTCGATCTTCCTGGATAGGAATGATACCAGTCCAACCTTAATCTGTGGAGGGACTTTCTGCCATTCTTCACAGATAAAAAAAATTCTCTGAGCAGCTAAAAAGAATTTTAGTTGCTCTTTGCTAAAGGGTTTTTCTTGCCCTAACTTCTGCTTTAAAATACTACGAAGGGTTCAGGTCATGTGACCTACTTGACCATCATAGTTTTAAATTTTTTCTCCTTTACAGGCTCTTTTTTTCAGTGTGTTTGGGATTATTATTATTATTATTATTATTATTATTATTATTATTATTATTATTATTATTATTATTATTATTATTATTATTATTATGTTGAAAAATTCCTCTCCTGCCAAGCTTGTTGAGACTGGGAGCCATTTTTTCGTTCAGCATTTGGGCATAAACTTACATTCATAGTGCCATCTATAAATGTCATCTCCCCTGCATATTTGCATCGATAAGCCCCACCGCACTCCCACCTCCATGTTTCACAGTCAGCACTATGCAGTCATTGTGGGAGTCATCTGATCCAGACAAATTATTTTGGTTTCAACTGACCAAAGAGTGTGCTGCCAACATTCACCAGGCCTGTTTCATTGTCCTAAACAACATTTAATCCTGCAGTTTTGTTATCAATGGATTTCTTCTTGGATGCCGTCAATAGGGGTCCACTTCATGCATTGTCCTTCACACTGATTAGTCACTGAAACATCACTTTCCAGAGAAATAGTTAGTAGTGTAAAGGAATATTCTCATATTGTGCTCAAATTCAGTCAAATGCATCAAAACTCATCAAACAACATTTCATCATTCAGCCGGACAACGATCCTAAACATACAGCTAAAACAACCACAGAGCTTTTCAGGGTGAGAGGTGGAATACCCTCAACTGGATAAGTAGGTCGTCTGATTGCAGTCCGTCTAAGCTACATTCCACCTGCTGAAGCCCAGACTAAAGGCAGAGATGCCCAACAAAATGCATGAACTAAAGGTGGCTTCATCAAAAGCTTGGGAGAGCATCACCAAGGAGGGTACAAAGCGTCTGCTGATGTCTGTTGGTCAAAGACTCCAGGCAGTCACTAATTACAAAGGATTTTGTTTGGCTTCATGTAAATCAGTTTGTCCGTTGGCTGCTATGTTTTTAAATGGGCTATATTTCCACACAGTTTTTTCTATACTGATGAAAACTTACTCTAATTCGAACTTGTAACTTTAATATAATATCCATTATCTTACTCCAAATTTAATGTGCTGAAGCTCAGATCATGAAGAATTAAAAACTGCGGATCTGCACAAATACTTATGGTCTGGACTTTATTTCTTAATGTAAAACCAATGTTGCATTAAAGGAAATTCAGTTTGAGGAAAAAGCACCCTCTCCTCCACTAAAAGCACATACGGGAAGAGGTTTAACACATAAATGAAATGCAAAGGCCTATAGAGCTAATGCCATGAAATATGTGTTTGCACTGCACTTCATTTATCATCTTGGTAAGGTGTTCATTTTGATAATATATAACCTTGACAACAAACAGTGAGAATATTTCTCTGATTATGGTAATGTGAAACAAAGGCATGATGCTGCCTTCATTTAATTTGTGTTTTACATATGTTTTCTGGTGAGAAAGATTGAAAGATAACTGTCACTGCATGTGACTATTGTGAGTGTTATTCACTCTGTAATGGACAGTCTGTAAATAGGATTTGATGATTTTTATCAAGCATTACATTACAGACTTAGTGTAGGAAATTTCAATGCTGTAACTGCTGTAATAAATCGTCCTAGCCTCTGTCTAAATGAATACAAAGTTATAGTTAAGTTCAATATTCCAATTATTTTTACTGGTATCTCACACATCATTGCAATATACAGCGATTAGTTACTCTGTGTTTAATTCTTTAATAAGTACAATAACGTGTTATCATTTCGTAAAAGTCGTAAAAGTCCAGCCAGTTTCAACTTTAAAGGATACTTATGTGTATTAGAAAAATGTAGCTACTTTTAAGATGAGTAAGGAATTGTACTATTCTGGATCAGTGGATGCAAGTTTTGCTATTCTGTGTCACTGATTGCTATTAAGAGGCACATTTAGCAATAGAAATTATTTCACTGGTTGAACTGAACAGTAGTGGGTGCAACCATTGAACCACATGTCTAATGACCCTCATAGCAGACACTTCGATTTGTCATAGCAGGTACAACACAGCTGTTACAAATAGCATTGACGATGGCGCCATTTCACTTACGCAGCCCAGCAAGTCATGCCAATGATTAAGCATTCATGTTAGTAGGGAACTCTGAGATGCAGCCTTCATTAATTATGTCATTTTCACCTGAGCTTTCTCCATGATGAGTCAAAATGTCTGCTGTGAAAAAGGAGTATATTTGGTTATGATGAAGAATCTCTGGCAAAAAGGCTGTAGATACCAGCTGGTATCATGACATGAAGGGTGATTATCCCTGTGAAATCCATCTTGTTGAATTTATCTCTTGCTGAAAAATGGCTTGACATTCAAGGTCAATTTAAATCTTTCTGTGTGAAAAGTTGTGTTAATGAATGGTCTTTGTATGTCTGCAGTAATTTTCTTTTGTTTACATGAAATTTAGATTTGTATTCATTTTTATGGTTAATTCATGGAATCCTTCTCTGGAAACCAAAGATGATTAATTTAATGACGATGTTTTTTGATGATATTTTTTTTTCTTTTTTTACAACCTTTTAAAAAGGATTTCTACAATATCTGATTTTGGCAGAAGAGGTATGGCCAAGGGTACCCTGTGGAGTTTTCTTGTTTTAAGTGTTTTTGTGCATGTGTGTGTATGTATGTGTATATATATATATATATATATATATATATATATATATATATATATAATTCAGTCTGTCTCACCAAAACACATTGGAAATAATCAATCATTTGAACAGATTTTTTCTCAAGTAGCAAATGAGTAATATAAAGTGATTTAAGGGAATGTATTTATTAATTATTATTTATTATTATTTATTCACCAACTGTCTCAGATTTACATGGAACCCTCTAAATTTTAAAAACCTGTTTCATTTGACAGCAGTTTACATCAAAATTAGTGTATTCAGCTGGTTTTAGTAGAGGTTTCTGTCCACAGTGAAATACCTGAACTATATAAAAACAGTTCATCTATTTTTCTTCATCCTTTGTCGGTTAACAAATAACAAGCCTCTCTCTTTTTTAATATATATATTTAATCTATCCCACAAGGGAAGCAGAACAGGTTATATGGTAATTCTAGGGGTGTCAAATATGCCAAAGATTAACCTCACAAAAATTTACCTCTTAATGAACAGCTGGTACTTATCAAGCTGAAACAAGCCATTTATGAAAAATTGTTGCAGTTAAGAGAGCTTCATGAATCCTACTACGAACGATCTTAAGAACATGAAAATGTTGCTGTATGAAGCCCACTCAGTATCGTTGAAGTCTCACAAACATATTGAATGTTTTTCCTTCTTCTTATAACATTTGCAGGGGACAATTTTTAAAATATTTTCAATCCTGCATTTTTTTTTTACATCCATGCTTACCAGATATAAGTCTTTTTGTTGCCTGCCTTTGGTTACACTACTAGCTGCTGGCCATCTTATTTCTAAAATCACTACTCAGAAAGAGACTTAGAAGCTCCGTTACATCTATCTCAGCTGCTGCGTTGTCAACTGGATGGGCCACTTTGAGAGATATGCCTGTGGTGGGAAAGCCTGACCTTGTGCTCGAAATACTGGCACCTCTCTTCTACAGAAAGTTGCTAAGGTTTGTCCAGAAAGTCACTACATCTGTCACTATGTACTTTTGTGAAAAAAATAACCAAAGGGGTGTGAAAAGTCTGTAAATCTAGCAGAAAGTTGGCAACAGTGCATGTAAACATACCCCCAACAAAGCAATGGAAGCTCTTTGCATGAAGTCATTTTGAAAGAGGGACAGCCGATGGGGAATCTCCAACACTTGTCCAACTACCCAATGGTGTGACATCAGCACTCAGTCATGCAGCAAGTCAGTCAGTCAGTCATGGACATTTGCATTTATAGGTCTGGCCCCGCTGTTGCACTCCAGTCAAACACATCCTCACCCTGATGTGGAGGGTAATGCCATTTAAGCTATCACATGTTGTGAAGTGGCCATTTCAGTAGGTATCCACACCCATCCACCTTGTCTCACTGTTGACAAGACATAATCTGCACATTGGAAAGCACATCTTTAATATGTATGTTTTTGTTTTCATTATTCTAAGGAGGATGTTTATTTCAGTATGTTTTACAAATCATGTAAATGGATAAATGCAGACATTGCTATCAGTGATGTTTGATATTATGCTTTTGTTAATTTTTCCTTGCTGAAATCTCTGAGTTAAGGTTTATATACTGTGTTTTTTATTACTATTACAGTTTACAAACGGTTCACCAAAGTCCCTCATACCTGGATGCGTACCGGGACTGTGTTAAGCTCACTGTCTAGGCTGTGTAAGAAAGCACATACCAAGGGCAGTGGATGCTGCAGGAACATGAGTATACACAATACAAACAAAACATGGACGCCCACTTGAAAAGATTCTCCTATACAGATTTTGACCTCTAGTGCTTGAGGTCGAAATCTCTATAGGAGACCTTTATGGTCAGGAAATGAATGTTGTCATGATTAATATCAAAGTGAATGCCAGAAGGAAGATTTCTTTCTCTGCTGCTAAGTAAGTTTATTAAGTAATACTTGATCTCAGAATAATGTCACAGCACCAAATTCTTTGTGTACTGTAGATAAAAACCAGAGTTGTGATGTCTTTATTTCTTTAAAATGCTTATGAGGAATTTAGAAATCCTGCCCCATGCTTTACGGTCCACTCCACCAACAGTGAGCTAGATGTATGCACTGCACTTACACTTTAAATGGTGTTTATATGGAACACTTGTGCTTTAAACTGCAGTCTTATTTTCTCTGCTTTAATCCAAACCATCCAGTATGACTCAGGACGGGTGTATATTCATTCTGTGTACTCCGTAACCATGGAAGAATGGGAGAAATAAATAGGAGAGGTAAGGTGAGAGGGTGGGGGGAGACAAGGTGTATGTGTGTTAGGGAGAGAGGGAGGTGGGTGCTGAAAAGAGAAGAACAGTAAGAAGGAGAGGGATTTTTGCTCACACGTGTATATATGTGGCTGTGGTCGAAACTTGGTGTGTGTGTGTGTGTGTGTGTGTGTGTGTGTGTGTGTGTGTGTGTGTGTGTGTGTGTGTGTGTGTGTGTGTGCATTGGTACCTGTGCTCTATCTCAATCTGTCAGCCACTCTGACACTGAGATCTATCTTGCAGCAGTGGCCAGGAGACAGGGGAAACCAAAAGAGAGGACCGTAATTAAACCTCTTGGTGGATGTGTGTGTGTGTTGGTGTGTATTTTTGTCTTTATGAATGTGAATGTATCTTTGTCTTTATTTGTGTCAAGATGGAGGAGCAACCTCATGCTCATTTGTGATATGTGCAGATTTGTGTGTTTGGGTGTGTGTATGTGTGTGCGCACATGCGTTTATGAGTGTGTGTGTCCCGATATGTTTTAACAAATTCACTTTTCATCTTTGCATATGTAGGTGTTGGAGTACAATGCGTGTGTGTGTGTGTGTGTGTCTGTGTGTGTGCATCCATGCATTTATGTGTGTTTGTACATATTTGCAGCTGTTTCTGACTGTGTTCATGAACGTTTGCAGTCCAACATGTGTGACCACATGTGTTCCCATCATAGTGTGTATATATTACCATGTATATGAGTGTCAGAGTAAGTGTTCCATTGTGTGTGTGTGCAGGTGTGTGTGTGTGTGTGTGTGTGTGTGTGTGTGTATGTGTATGACACTTTTATTGCCAGCAGATGGAAGCAATATCTTGTCTACAAGGCCAGACATGGTGACAAAATGGTGTCTTAATTTCCTTCAGGGAGCAGTGACTCTCTCCATCAACCCCATATCAGCACTAAACTCAATCACCCAGCAGGCCAAGCAACAGGCCTAATGTTTATTTACAGCTGCAAACCCTGAGCAGCAAAGTTTCCATTTCATCCCATATGATTCTAATGAAGTCAGCAGTGGGTTAAGTTGAGGAGTGGAGCAGTGTTTGCTGTAAGCCATGTCAAGAGATTGAGTGTTGGAATTTGTTTAGGTTTCATTATGGATTAAGACGAGTCATTTCAGGCTCCAGATGGAGGAGCTGGACTGCAGTGCAGATCTAAAACAAAAAGGTGTTATAGGTATACATGTTAACTATTAAATTGGAAGTCATAGTGTTCCTGAGGTGAATCCATTTGATGTTTGAATCCAAAATCAACCAGAATACAGCCATACATTCATCAAAATTTATTAAAATCAAAGAGAATGTTAATCTGTTTGTGTTCTCAGAAACGAGTGTTATGTGAATATTGGTATGATTTCAGAAGATTACATTCCTTAATGAGACCCAGCAACACATATGTACATCATGATCATAATATGGCACTTTTGAACTAGCAAATGTAATGAACTAGTTTGTTCTGTCTGCCCCAGCACTTTGTGTGTGTGTGTGTGTGTGTGTGTGTGTGTGTGTGTGTGTGTGTGTGTGTGTGTCTGTGTCTGTGTCTGTGTGCCCTTTTTTCTTTGGAGTATGGTAACAGCAGGTGGGAGCAATTCACTAATCCGTTTGACACAAACATAACAGAGCAGCACAACTGAAATTACAAATTGTTTTTGTAATTTTTCAATGGCTTAAGGGTCTTTGATGTGTCCCTTAGCTCTGGAAAGATGCTGTTATTTTACATACATTGTGACATATAAGTACAGAGAATAACATGTGATTTGCTGTGTAAAGTTTGAGTGTGTGATTGGGTGACAGCTGCCAGTTAGCAATGTTTCAGGTCTGATAGAAGAGGCAGACTAATGGCTTTTAATTGACAAAAATAAAGATGTAACATAGTCATGATTCAGCAGTCGATAAATAATCAACACAGTTTGGTGCAAAGTAAATTCCATGAATCATGGATCTTTTCCCTTGCAGACAGAAAAGATAAACACACAGGTAAAACAAATAACATTAATGATGTCTCATCTTGAGTGCTGGACTTGCCACCATGGTCAGCTGGGATGATTCTCAATGGACAACAGCAGGAGGTCCAAGAGACAATCTTCCTCCATACCTGTTTTTAGCTGGGTCTTAAAGGGGGGAGCGGAGCAAACCATTGAGTAGTACTGTACCAAAATCAAGTGAATGTAAAAACGTGTTTAAAGTTTTTTTAATTGTGTTTTATTTTCTTAATGGTCAAGCTTCATATAGGGTAAATTCATTTTACCACAGTGGCCAGTTTACTCCATCATAAGGGGATCTTATAGGGCACAGTATGTCATCTAACTTTAATTCCCATACAGTGCACCCTAAAGGGGGTCTTTTTCCATTTTTTTAGTTGAATGGTTGAATACAGAACTTTCAGCTCACCCCACTACAGCAGCAAGTCATGGGGTACTACATTACAATTCCTTATTTAAAGAATGTTTTATCATGCTCTCTTGCTTGGGGGGGGGGCACTATTACATTTTCCTCCACTGAGAAGGCCCCCAATAGGGCACT